>APFE030018816.1:0-65159 GCA_000404065.3 Pinus taeda
GGCCACTAGGATTTCTCAAACTAGCCTTCTATTGATGAGAAGAAGTTTGATTACCTATTTAGAGAGGAGAATTTTACCCTATTGAGAGAATAGAAATGCTACTTACTACAGTAATGAAAGGTTGAAAGAAATGCCTACGAAACAACATAACTCATCTAGCTATTTGTTAACATAACTTTCTTGCAGTAGAACTCTATTTTAACACAAGTGAGGTCTTAACTAGTCTAAACATGAATTCTAATCTAATCGAGCACTTAATTGTTGTGTGCATGAATAAAAATAAAGAATTTTTTTCTCTTTATATTTTTGTTTGAAAAATGTAAATGCTAATCCTTCATGGTTTCATGGCAGGTGAGATAGGTTTGGAGGGAGATGAGCGCAATGGTTTATATGCCTTGGAAGGCAGGTAGGGGTCTACTCCTAGCTTTAGTGATTCTTTTTTCATACTTCAGGCTCAAAACATGCCACTACCGGGTTTCCTACAAGATGTCCTAGTTCACCTACCGGATCCCCTATTTCCTACAGGAACAGGCCGAAAGCATCGAGAGTGGTTTAAAAGGTGGGATTGAGCTTGGAAAAGGTGAGTAAGGAGGGAACAAGGCAAGGGAGTGGTAGGCCCTCACTCAAAACTCAAACTAAAGCTTTACAATGGTTGGATTTTCTCAATATGCATGGCAAGTTTTCCTTGTAAAACGATAATTCGAATTGAGACCTTAGTGGTTTTTGGCGATCATGGGTGTGTTGGAATTATGATGGATGTGTTATACTTAATGGCAACCTACTTGTAGTAGAACAACTCACTTGTATATGGTAACTAGATGAATCTACAGGAGAGATATCAGATGTGATAGAATGCATGGCAGTTGTGTTTACAAATGTGACAAAATGCATGGCAGTTCAAAGAAGTAATATGGAAAATTAGAGTGTAACAGGTCTATTCAGGGGTAATAGGGAATTGGTATAGAATAACAGGAAGATAAAACTAAGGTCTTCTGATCAGAATAAATAAGGTGAAGGAAAAGTTTGATGAAGAGTAGTTTAAGAAGTATATGCTGGTTCACCTTGTCCAGGCAGTGTATACACAAAGGTTAATAGAACAAAAGAAGCGTATACGTGTACACACACTTTCACAGAAGGAAAAGTGCGTACATGTTGGAAAATCAAGGTTTTGGTTTGAGGTATTTAGTCCAAGGTATTTTGGTCCAAGGTATTGATCCAAGGTATTTGGCTCGAGGTATTCACCCTAGGTATTTGGTCCAAGGTACTGAGAAAGGCCTAAAACTATATAAGGAGGAGAAGATCATTAGACCAGGTGGACAATAAATGAATATCTTATAAAGTGTCATTTCAAAAGAAAAATATATATGTTATGGGTTTTTTATGCTTTGCTTGATCTAGACTAAATATGCACCTAAGCATTTGATGATGGATGAGATCTAATGATGGATCAAGATCATAATGAATGATCTAATATTGGGTTAGATTTGATTATGTACACCTAATTTATTCTTTAAATATCGTGATCTGGGTTTGTCTGAAGTTTGGAAGCACAACAAAGTTTTGAAGTAAGTGTTTGCAGATCTGTATGCTGGTTCGCTTTGATGAAGGTGCATATACACGTTGGTTCGGCTCTTCCAAGTAGTGCATGCAAAAGAAAAATCTTGATCTTCAAGGATGAATGATCTATCAGATCAGCGCTATTGTTTTACTGTTGTCTATCAATGAAGTCTGCTTAGATCTAAATGTAAAACTAAATGAATAAGGAGGCTAGTATTTGATTGATTGATTGTATAAGTGAGAAGAGGTGATCTTTGTCGCTTCCTATGTAAATCTCTATAAGTTGACAATAGAGATTCAATATATTGCTAGTTGGTACAGAATTGATTCAAAGTTTTATGTTTGCAGTAGTTTTGAAGATATACACAAGTTTGATTAACGGAAGTAGCGTATACACACAATTTGGGTTCAGCCAAGTAGCGTATACACTCTAATGCATGATTTTTGAAGTTACAGCTGGTTATAAATGATGATGCAGGGTTCTGGGTTCAACAAAGTGTTTTGGTGTCAATGATTTAATTGTATATTAATTGAATGTTGGTTGACACAGTTTTAAGTTTAAAAAGTTTTTGTTGGGTCCAGTATGAAAATTGGATGAAACTTGGCCTTCATATTTTGGTGTTGTGATTCAGGAGTATCTAGTCCAAAAATTCATGAAACATGGTCCTTGGAAGAAGAAATAATATCGTACCCTTCTAGTGGTTGGCGCTTACATACTAGTAAACATATTGGTTAGTACAAAAGCTAGGGGGTTGTAGCTCCCTTCCAGTAGAAGCTGGAAAATGAGAGAAGGTTGTAGCCTTCTGTAGGTTGGTGCTTGTGTACTGGTATAAGTTAGCACTAGTACAAGATTGTATACATATTTTCTTTTTATTAAAAGAAGACAAAGACGACAGTAGTAGGTGGTTTTCACCCACATTAGGTTTCCACCTTAAATTTTGGTGTTCATGTGTGTTGTTTATGTGTGATGCTTTATTTTTCTTTTACTGCATTGCCTAATAAGTTACTAATGTACTGGTTTAAGATCAACACATCATAAATTGTCTAAATCAAAAGTTCTTTGAATATACGTTGGTTTCTTTAATCACAGTTGCGTGTACACCCTAGTTCACTTCACTGAAGTAGAATATATAAATCTGTTTGGCAAATAAAATTATTGATCTAATAATACTGATTCACCCCCCTCTGAGTATTATTTCCAACAATTGGTATCAGAGCAGGTTATTCAAAAGAAGCTTGATCGCTTGAAGGAAGATAAATCAAGATGAATAATCATGAAATCATGACATCCATCAGACCACCAATCTTCGATGGGAGAAACTTTTTTTATTGGAAAATAAGAACCACAACCTATCTACAATCTCTTAGAATAGATGTCTGGGAAATTGTGGAAGGAGGATACATATTTCCAACAAAAATTCCTACAGACACAATAGGTAAAAAGCAATAGGAAACCAATGCCAGAGTTGTCAATACTTTATGGGGAAGTTTGCCACAATCAGAGTTTGTCAAAGTCATGCAGCTCAAATCAGCCAAAGAGATATGGGACAAAATTGTTTAGAGCTATGAAGGAGACTCTCAGGTAAAATGTGCCAAGCTTCAAACTCTCAAAATTCAATATGAAATTCTTAAGATGCATACTGATGAGAGTATAGCTATTTACTTCTTATGTATAGATGAGGTTGTTAATTGTATGAATAATCTGGGTAAGGAAATAAAGGAAGTTACCTTAGTTGAGAAAATTTTGAGATCCTTGTCTACTAAATTTGAATCAAAAGTGTCTGCCATAGAAGAAAAATAGGATATGAAGAATATCACTATGACACAGATTCACAGAATCCTAACTTCCTTTTAGATGAGTAAAGGAGGTCCATCAGATATGAGAGAAGCCACATTTAAAGCTTCAACAAAAGGAAAATAAAAGGAATAGAACAATGAATCAGGACACATTTTAGAAGAAGAAGATGAGGTAAATTTTGTCAAGAAGCTTCAACAGTGCTCTGGAAGGTTTAGAGGTAAGGTACCTTTCAAATGTTTTTCTTGTGTCAAAGTCAGTCACTATGCTACCAGATGTCCTCATAAATATAAATATGAAAAAGGAATGGAGTATGCAAAAGGGAATAGGAAACAAGTTGTGAATATGAGTTATTATACTCTTGAAGATAAAAATAGTTTATCTAATTATGATGAATATGAAACTGGACAAGATTAGGGACTTCTCATGGCTTATGATAATGATGATTTTTGGGATAGTTTAAAAGAGGATAGTGATGGTTTATCTAATAGTGATGATTATAGACTTCTCATGGCTTGTGACGATGATGGTTTTTGGGATGCTTTAGAAGAGGAAAACTTTCATGATGAAATATATAAACTCAAAATCTGTTTAGAAGAAAAGAATATGATCATAGATACCTTGACAAACCAGCCTGCTAAAAAAGAAAAACACAATAAAAAACTAGAATGTGAAATTGTGGGTCTAAGAAAAGATCTTGAGAAAACAAAATCTCTCAATCTTAGATTTGCTAAAAGATCAGAAACTTTAATTTATGAAATTATCAATGTTCGTTCTCCTCTAATAAAGATAGGTCTTGGATATATTGAAGAAGAAACTCAATCACAGAAGCCATCAACCTCCACCAATAGCTGTCTTGATGCAGCAAAGACCAGTGAATAGTATGACAATCGTCAACAAAGGCATAAAGGTGATCAACAAGTAAATCATACTCAATTTTCTCCAGGTATGAATATCAATAGAAGCTACAACCAACCTCAAGAAAATCATACTCAATTTGCTCCAAAGATGAATATCAATAGAAACTACAATGAATAGGTAAATGGATTCAATAGTCGTAGAAACTTATTTAATGGAAAATGTCTTTCATGTCATAATTTTGGGCACAAATCTGCTCAATGCATTTCCTACAAAACCATCATGAGTAGAGAAGCACAAAATCAAAGGAATATAATAGGGATCAAGAGAAGTTCCTATAATAACTTTTCTCCTCTTGAAAATGAAATATAATGCTCAATATGTAACAACTTTGGTCATGAAGAATCTAAATGGAGGAGAAAATTTCGGCAAACACTTCAAAAGGAGAAAACACCATTAAATCCCAAGATATGGAGAAGGAAAGAACCTCAAACAGAAAGATGTGGTATAACCCGTACATAGAAGGACAAGAAAATCAGTGGTACGTCGACACTGGATGCTCCAAACACATCACAGGTGACAAAGAGAAACTTCACTCATATAATGCCTTAGAAAAGGAAAAGAATGTCCCATTTGGAAATGACACTCCAGCTATCATAAAAGGTAAAGGTTATGTTTTCTTGAAAGAAAAGGTTAAAGCTGGAAATGTTATGTATGTAGATGGTTTAAAGCATAACCTATTGAGTGTAAGTCAAATGTGTGATTAAGGAAATGAAGTGGTGTTTTGATCAAACATATTTGTTGTCCTTGAACTTGATACAGGAGAGACCGTGATCAAAGGTACAAGAACTTCAAACAACTTATACATACTCAATGGAGGTCAACAACAATGCTATCTGAGCAAAAATGATGAAAAATGGTTGTGGAATAGAAGATTGGGACATATAAGCTTTTCTCAAATAAGAAAAGCATGCAGACTCAATGTTGTTCATGATCTTCCAGATATCATCATCCCAGAAAATACAATATTCAAACCATGTCAAATTGGTAAGCAAACTAGAGTTCACATCTTGGAAAAAGAGGTGTCAGCTAGTAAGCCTCTTGAACTTGTCCATACTGATTTATGTTGACCAACAAGGAAAAACTCACCTCATAGAGAAGAATACTTTATTTTATTCATTGATGATTTTTCCAGAATGTGTTGTATAGGTCTTCTAAAGCATAAAGATGAAGAATTTGAGAAGTTCCAAGACTTCAAAGCCTTGGTTGAAAATGAAGCAGATCGAAAAATCAAATGCCTTAGATCTGATTGAGGAGGGGAATTTATATCAAATGAATCCTTTGACATTTGTGAACAACATGGAATAAAAAAGCAATTCTCCACCGCAATAACTCCTAAGCAAAATGGTGTGGTATAAAGGATGAACAGAACAATTCAACAAATGGCTCGAGTTATGCTAGATGAATCTGGAACTCCTGCAACCTTTTGGGGTGAAGTTGCATTCACTACCATGACTATTGTCAACAAAGAAAATGTTCAGGTAAATAGCACTCAAACTCCACATGAAATTTGGTATGTTAAGACTGCTAATGTAAAATACTTTAAAAGTTTTGGAAGAAAATGTTTTATCAAAAGGACTGATGAAAAACTTGGTAAGTTTGAACCCAGAGTAGATGAAGGTATTCTTCTTGGTTATTCTTCCATAAGTAAAGGATATAATGTTATAATAAAAGACTTGGGGAAATTGTTGAAAGCATTGATGTTGTAGTGGATGAACCATGCAGAAATCAAAAAGAAATAAAATCAACAGAAGATTATGACAATGAGGAAGATGTGGATTACTTTCCCACATCAAATCAAAATTATATTGAATAATAAACCAATGAAGCACCAGAAGAAGATATAATGGTAGAAGAAAAGACTCATTCTAGGTATGTTCAGAAAAATTTCCAGAAAATCAAATTTAAGGGGAAAAGGAGGCATGTGTAAAGACAAGAAGAACTATTATAGGGACCTCAAGCTATCTAGCTCTACTATCCTCCACTGAAACTCAAAATGTAAATGAATAATGCAAAGATAAATGTTGGGTCAAGGCCGTTGATGAAGAACTCAAGCAAATTAAAAAATAATGATACTTGGGAATTCGTTCCTAGACCTCATGATAAAAAATATTATAGGAACTAAATGGATATTCAAGAACAAGCTAAATGAAAATGGAGAAGTCATTAGAAACAAGGCCAGACTTTTTTGTAAAGGGTATACTCAACAAGAAGGTATAGATTTTGAGGAAACTTTTGCACCTATTGCCAGACTTGAATCCATAAGGATGTTTCTTGCTCTTTCCAGCTTTCAAAAATTCAAATTTTACCAAATGGATGTAAAATAAGCCTTCCTTGATGGATATTTAGAAGAAGAGGTTTATATCGAACAACCAGAAGGATTCATTCTTAGAAATTATGCAAAACTTGTATGCAGACTCAAAAAGGTTCTCTATGTTGTTGAATAGGCTCCAAGGGCTTGGTATTACCACCTTGCAAAATATCTACACCAACAAGGTTTTACAAAAGGTTCTGTAGATAGAAATCTATATACAAAGATTGAAACTGATAACTTGTTAATTATTATTGTTTATGTTGATGACATCATTTTTGGTAGGAATGAGGAATCCACGAGTAAGAATTTTGCTTCAGTAATGCAGTAAGAAATTGAAATTTCCTTGCTTGGTGAACTTACCTATTTTCTTGTTCTACAAGTTCAACAAACTAAAGATGGAATTTTTATTTCACAAACCAAATATCTCAAATAGATCTTCAAAAGGTACATAATGGAAGATTCTAAACCTGTATGTACCCCAATGGTAATAGGATGTAGTCTTAGCTCAAATGGTGAATCAATAGTAGTACATCAACCAACTTACAGATCCATGATTGACAGACTGCTTTATTTAACAGGTACCCAACTTGGCATCATGCATGTAGTAGGAATAGTTGGAAGATTCCAAGCAAATCCAAAGGAATCACACCTTCAAGTAGTCAAAGGAATTTTGAAATATCTTTAAGGAACTCAGAAATTTGAACTATGGTATCCTAGAGATGCAAATATTACTCTTCATGTATATCTAGATGCAGATTGGGAAGCAAGTGTTGATGATAGAAAAAGCACTAGTGGTGGTGGATTCTATATGGGTTGTAGGTTAGTGTCTTGGTTTAGCAAGAAACAAAGTTCAACTGCATTATCTACAACTGAAGCAAAATATGTGGCTTCTACATCTTGTTGCACACAACTATTTGGATGATGGAAACTTTGCAAGACATTCAGATCGCATGTACTCCACCCATCTCCATTCTATGTGATAATATAAGTGCCATCAATATTTCAAAGAATCCAATCATGCACTCCAAGACCAAGCACTTACCCATCAAGTACCATTTTTTACGAGAAAATTTGCTTGAACAAAAGATCAAATTGGAGTATGTTCCCTCCAAAGAACAGGTTTTTGATATATTCACTAAACCACTTCCCAAAGAAACATTTGAATATCTTAGACAAAATATGGGAGTAGTTGCTGCATCATCTCGCTGTTAAAATCCAATTTTTCAGAAGAAGTTTATTATATGCATGTTTCATGAAGTATAGACACATATACACAGGTTTCGATGGCTGAAGAAGCATATATGTTTTTCCGAAAGGAAAAATAGAGGGTCAGACTCTGATATGGGTGCTCTATCTGATATTTATGATTACATTCTAACGATGTTTTTTGTTCACTAATTTTTATCTAACTGACAAAGATGCCTTGATTAAATGTCGTGTTAACAATTTACATGTAGCACAGGTTCAGGTGGGCATTAGTCTTCACTCGCATTTTGCATTGTTGGCATTATGGTTGCTAAGTCTAGCTATGGATTCAGATATTTATACCATTTCTTGCTTAAGTCATGTAAAAGTATAGGGTGTGATATGACTTCTCATACATTTTAATGAGTCCTATTGGAAAAATAATGTAATTTGTACCCCCACTATGCATGGGAAGGATGATGTAATAACTGCTATATTTCAGTCATGTAGAAACAATTGGTATATCTCCACTTGGTTGGGTGGATGAGTCAAATTTCGTATATCTCCACTTGGTTGGGAGATTGATGTATGTATGAGTAGTTGGTGATAGGAAGGTCAAACTCATATAGTTGATTTATAAATTCATGTTATTATTTTGGAAAATATTTTTGCAGACTTTGTATGTGCTAAGGGGGAGCATGGATAGTTTTGTGCATGACAACATGTACAAAGGAGGAGTTTAATAAGAGAATTAAACATGTGCCTAGGGGGAGCTTGCTCAATGTTTATATTCAGTTGTTCAGATATAAAAATCTTCATTTTGGTCAGCCCTTTCCCCTTGATGTCAAAGGGGGAGAGTATTTTGGTGTTGCTTGTTGTCTTTAACAGGGTTTACAACTTGTAGTAATCAACATGCACATACTTGCCATCAATTCCAAAGGGTGATATTGTTGGCATTATGATGCATGTGTTGTACTTGATGGCAACCCACTTGTAGTAGAACAACTCACTTTTATATGGTAACTAGATGAATCTACAGGAGAGATATCAGATGTGACAGAATGCATGGAAGTTGTGTTTACAAATGTGACAAAATGCATTCCATTTCAAAGAAGTAATATGGCAAAGTAGAGTGTAATATGTCTATTAATAGGTAACAGGGCATTAGTACAGAATAATAGGAAGATGCAACTAAGGTCTTCTAATCAGAATAAAGAAGGTGAAGGAGAAGGTATGAAGAGTAGTTTAATAACTATATGTTGGTTCACCTAGTCCAAGCAACGTATACACGCAGGTTATGAGAACAAAAGAAGCGTATACATATACATGCACTTTCACAGAAGGAAAAGCATGTACATGTTGGAAAACCAAGGTTTTGGTTTGAGGTATTTAGTCCAAGGTATTTTGGTCCAAGGTATTTGATCTGAGGTATTGACCCTAGGTATTTTGTCCAAGGTATTGGTTGTAAGTGGTTTTGTTCCAAGGTATTCAGAAATTCGTAAAACTATATGAGGAGAAGATCATTAGGCCAGGTGGACAAGAAATGAATATCTTATAAAATATCTTATAAAGTGTCACATCAAAAGAAAAATATATATGTTATGGGTTTCTGATGCTTTTCTTAATCAAGACTAAATATGCACCTAAGCATTTGATGATGGATGGGATCTAATGATGGATCAAGATCATAATGACCTATCTAATATTGGGCTAAATATGATTATGTACACCTATTTTATTCTTTAAATATTATGATATGGGTTTGTTTGAAGTCTGAAGGTGCAAAGAATTTTTGAAGTATTTTCATATCTGTACGTTGGTTCACTTTGATGAAGGTGCATATACACGTTGGTTTGGCTCTTCCAAGCGGCGTATGCAAAAGAAAAATATTTATCTTCAAGGATGATTGATATATCAGATTAGTGTTGTTGTTTTACTGCTATATATCAATGAAGTCTTCTTAGATCTGAATGTAAAAATAAATGAATAAGGAGGCTGGTATTTGATTGATTGATTGTATAAGTGATAAGAAGTGATCTTTATCGCTTTCTGAGTAAAGCTTTGTAAGTTGACAGTAGAGATTCAATATATTGCTGGTTGGTGCAAACTTGATTCAAAAGCTTATATTTGTAGTAGTTTTGAAGATATATGCAGGTTTGATTAACGGAAGTATCATATACACACAGTTTGGGTTTAGCCAAGTAGCACATACACTATAATGCATGATTTTTGATGTTACAGCTGGTACTAAATGATGATGTATGGTTTTGGGTTCAGCACAGTGTTCTGGTATCAGTGATGTGAGTGTTCATATTAACTGAATGTTGGTTAATGCAGTTTTAAGTTTAAAATGTTTTTGATGGGTCCAATATGAAAATTGGATGAAACGTGGCCTTCAAATTTTGGTGTTGTGATCCAGGAGTATCCAGTCTGGAAATTCATGAAACGTGGTCCCTGGAAGAAGAAAGAAGGTCGTAGCCTTCTGTAGGTCAGTGCCTACATTCTAGTAAACATATTGGCTAGTATAAAAGCTAGGGGGTTGTAGCTCCCTTCTAGTAAAAGTTGGACAAAGAGAGAAGGTTGTAGCCTTCTGCAGGTGGGTGCCTGCGTACTGGTATAAGTCCGCACCAGTACAAGATTGTAAAAAGATTTTCTTATTATCAAAAGAAGACAAAGATGACAGCAGCATGTGGTTTTCACCCACATTGGGTTTCCACCATACATCTTGGTGTTCATGTGTGTTTCTTATGTGTGATGCTTTATTCTGCTTTTACTGCACTTTCTAATAAGTTACTGATGTATTGGTTTAATATCAACACATGATAAATTTTCTAAATCACATGTTCTCTGAATATACATTGGTTTATTTAATCATAGTTGCTATTCTAGTTCACTTCACTGATGTAGCATATATAAATCTCTTTGGGAAATAAAATTATTGATATGATAATACTTATTCACCCCCCATCTCAGTATTATTTCCAATAGGGTGGATATGGTTTGGCTGAGACTCATGATATGAGGTCTTCCTGCAATGTATACACTCTTGCAACATATACATCATTGTTGGCATTTATCCATAAATTCATCTCAAAACAAGAAGAGTTTACTTAAATAGAAGAAAACTGAATTTTCATCATTTATTTGCCAAGTTCACGCATGGGATGCTTGAAACCATTATGAAAGAAAAATGAAATCAATGCAATACCTAGGATATCATAAATATTAATTGCAACCTATCTTATAAAACTGAAAGATCATGACCTAATTAGTAGGAAAACCCTAAATTTCATAAGAAACAATAATTTGGTCTTTTTTGGGATGAATGGGAAATGTTCCTCAATCAATGGTCTTTGGAAGGGAGAAATGAGGTAATATGCACTTTTTGTGAGCCTTTTTTGAATATTTTCCTGTCTCTGTAATGCTAATCTTAGAACTATCCACAAATGTATGCAAACTAATAAAACATACCAGTACTTGCAAATTAACAACACATAAGTCAATGTAGCAACTAACTATGAGTACAAGCCTAAACATAAATATACAACAAGATGAACCTTTGCTACTAGGTTTGGGCCCTAACCCAAGAGCTTTAGCTCTTTGAGTCAACACAAAGCTGGACCAAGGGAATGCTGCTTATTTTCATTAACATATCAAAAATACATAAAAGTGTTTGGTCACAATCCTTCAACGAAAACTTCTTAGCTATCTTGCACAAAAAATATGAATACTAATGAGGCTCTAGGCCTATATATTTATAAAACTGAAGTTTCCAACTACTTCCTTAAATATAGGGAAGCCTAGCTCCCAATCTTGAGATCAGCTAGTTCTTAACTGTCAGTGCCTTGGCTACCAATAATCCTCATGACTTGGTTGCTTACAACTCCGAGCTGGTGTGATTTGATTGAGGGATCTTCGAGTGAGTGAGGAGTTAAAGAGGGAGATCCTATCTCCTATAATCTCTCTTGCTTGTCTCGTTCAAGTTACTGCACACTAATTAGCCACAATTTTCCCCCAAAACCTGCAATCAATGCACATTAGGCCACTGGACATTACATCTTACTTTTACTCATATCATTAAGGAAAATATAATTAAAACATGTAAGGAATAATAATAAGAGTTGATTTTAGTGAGGTGTAGGTGCATTAAGGTCCATATATTTTACCCATTTATGAGCCTCGTCATCACCCCCTACTGAAATTTTTTTCATCCTCTGAGTAGCTCAATCTATGTCCACTCCCTTCATTACTTTGGTGACCTCCCTGACATTCCATGGTTCTGTTGTAGTCTCCTCCTCCTGTGAATAAAACCATGCACTCTTCTCTATCTCCTCCCACTGCTTTATTTATTCTTCTTCTTTTCTTCCTTCCAACATACCTAAAGGAAATGGTGGACTCATCTTCAAGCCAATCCAATTGACTTTGAGTCTTTGTAATGCTTTCTGATACATTGGGGTTCTATTTAGTGCATCTCTCATTATGTCATGAGAATGATATTATATGATTTTTAGGCTATAGGGTAAGGTGTTCCATCTCCTTTGGTAGGCTTGTTGGCTGTCATATCCTAGAAAACTTAGCATGTCTTGAAAATGTGTGACTTCTTGTTCTTGTACAACAAGGTATCTTTGTGCAAGATTGGGATCATTTTCATTGAGGTTGTGAGTGTTGATGACAACCATTGGGTTAGAATATTTTTCTTTGATCATAAGTGTTCTACTTCTTCTTTTTCTAATACATTTTTCATTTCTTTAGCTTTAGCCTCCTCATGACTCATCCAAGATGCAAAGGCCATTAATTGTAAGTCCCCTAGCTTTGGATTTGGGTCCCACACATTTAAATCTTTCAAATCTAAATTATGTAGGTAGAATTCATATATCTTTGCTCTATCCTCTTGAGTGCTTTGATCACTGAGGTCAATGAATTATTTGTAGTCTTGGAAAGGCATAGTTCCTCTTTGTCGTAGGGTATTTATCTAGAGTTGTAGCCATTGTTCCTTGAGGTATAAAGGATATGGCTTTCCTGACATCTTGCATTAGATTTTTTCCATTGATAAACTCGCCATAGTTGCCAATTGGAATTCCTTTTCTTGTAGCTACTTTCTTAGTCATGTATTGTCAGCCTCTAACTAAGATTTCATTATTGTTTCTCTATCTCTTATGCTACTTATTTCTCTACCCATTTCTTGCAATTTTCCTTCCATGTGACCACATCCTCTACCCCTTTTGATTTGGCAATTTGCATCCACCTATTTTTCCTTTCCCTCTCTTTTTCAAGTTCAAAGAATAGAGGAATGGAAATTTTTTGTGTTATCACGTTTCCTCCTTCAGTGAATCTGTAGTAGGAGCTGAGGTTTGGCTGTGGGCTAGGTCCCTTCAGTTCATGGGCCTCTTCCTCTATTTTTTTCTTAAGTAATTCCTTCCTGGTCTCTTTTTTGTTTTTCCCGTAGGTTTGACAGGGTTTCCTGTAGGATTATTTCTACTTCCTACGGGTCTGATTGTGTCTCCTATAGGAGACCTTTTCCTTTTGTTGAGGCTGAACTAGTGATAGACCTCCTAGCATAGGTGATTGGAGGCTCAGGGGAAGCTTGTTTTGAGGTTCCTTCCCCTTCCTTATTCCCTAGAGGGACTTCTTTATCTTGTTGCTTTGGTGATTCTTTTATGAAAATTGGAGTTTTGGTAGGGTTTTAGGTCTCCCTTGTCTAATCTTGGTGCTCTTCCTTGTCCTGAAGTAAAGTGGAGTTTTACTTTGCCTCCTTCCCTTTGATTTGACATCTGTACTTAGGAAAGTTAGAGTGGTTGTTGCCTCTTTCTCTGTCAGATCTAGAGACACTCTTGGTGATTCGTTTTCTTCCCTGATCTGTGTTTTAGAATTGTGTTAATCCTTCTGTACTTCATCCTCTTTTTCATCTTCTTCTCCATCTCTTTGTCTTCTTCTTTTCCATTCTCTGATTCTTTGTCTTTGTCATATTCTGTTTCTTCATTTTTCTCATATGTTTCTTCTTTTGTTTCCTCGTATGTTTCTTCCTCATTTTCCTCCTCTGTTTCTTCTTCATTTTCCTCCTCTATTTCTTCTTCTCCCTTACTAGAACTAGGGCTTTTGTCATACTCGATTTCTCGAATTGCACATTCTTCCTGTATGTCTATAAATGTTGACCATAAAATGGTGATTATTAATTTGTTTAGGGCATCTTCCACAAGGAGTTTGATCAACCCATGGTGTTCTAGTTGCTGATGTTTCAATTCTTCTACCTTGATGGTCGTATATATCATTGATTGTAAAAGAAAATAAGGTATGCTAAGCATGTTATGAAGAGGTGTGTTCTCTCCAAATCTCAGTTCTTGAAGGAGTCTGAAGTGGTATCCATACACTATATTGTATTTACCTTCACATGAAATATATTTGATGATGTGGTAATTGACTTCGTTCCATGGGTATGGAATGTTTTCCCTTCTAACCCCATTCTTAGCTTCTATTGGTTATTCTACCTCTAATAAAAACCCTTTCATTGCAAGAGTATTGTTAGTCTTGTCTTCTTTCCTCCATTGCAACCCTAGGGGGAGTGTCGCATGGGGGCTTCACTCAATGAAACTATGACATATCACCTGCGTTCATAGAATATTAAACAATACCCTTAGTTTGACTACATATTGGAGAATACCTCTAAAAATCACATTATTTAACTTTGGACTCTAATTTTTATACCTACTAATATAAAAACCCACTCCTCCTTATATATTCCCCAATATATTATGTCATTGTTTCCTCAATAAATATCCCCTAATAAGAACCCATGTGCTATGGTATTCCTCCCAAAGTGAAGCCCTTGTGGAGTGTAGATACCCTACTTATAACATCAGGGGTAACTGCTATTGACAAACCCTTCACTACAATAGTGGCACTGGCTCTAGAGATGAGTATGAGTGACATGGCAAATTATTTGGCCACATCATCATCATATCCTCTCATCATCTCAAAGAACCGCATCAATTGATGCCTTGTAAAAATTTCCACCACAGGAGGATGCTGGTGGATTCTTGTTGTGTTGGTGGGTTCTCTTTGATTGAATCCTATTGCCACACTTTCCTATTAATTCTTGACATTTAGGTGGATACACTTCAAGAATTATGGTAGGTGAGGAAGTTTTGGAGTTTAACCTTTATTGACCTTCAAAGAAACCTTTCTATCCTTATATGCACTGCAAATTCTTAATCGAATTGAGGTTATCTTCTTTTTAAATGGAAAACATAGAAGGTATGGCACCTACCTCCCTTTGCTATGTTCTGGTGATGACTCGACTTCCTTTAGTGCCCACTGATAGCTCTGTATGGTAATCTCCTAGTATCCTGTAGGTTTCTTGCTTGCTATAGGTGTTGATTGTTTCCTGTAGGTGCTATTTCAGGAACCTCAAGAGCAACCTATTCTTTCTATGACTACTTGAAGTTTCCTCTTCCTTCTTCATATGGGAGTTAATGTTTATTTCTATTTATGGATGATTGTTTTGGGGATGTGCTGGCTGGCCAAGTACAAGTACATTATTTTGGACCGTTGGTCCCATTTCTAGTTCATCATATCACCTTGCCTCGTAATTATCTCCCAATCTTATTCTCCATAACTTAACCATAATTTTATTCATTCCTCTTTTTCCTTTGATTTGACCTTAACACATGTGTAGTAGACTAACCATTTTCTTCTTGTTATCTGATCGAGGGTGGTGAAGTTAACTGGCCACCTTCACTTATAAAATCAACTCCCACATTATTCCTATAGTTTAATCATATCATACATATGAGGGAGTATTGGTAAGATGACATACCTATGGGTCCTTTGCTTTATTGATGATGCATGTTGGAGAGTGGTGCCAATTTGTTGTTCTTTTCAAGCTGCATATTTTTAACTGTACATTTCCTCTAATGATGACTTGTTCCATTGATGATGTACAGGTGCTAGACCTTATTGGTGTTGATCTTCCTCCTCTTTCCTTCTTATATATATATATATAATATATTCTTTGAACTTGATTTCTTTGATGGATAGAGGAGCGACATGGTTAAGAAAGGTATTGGTTGAGGTGTGGTGAGGTAAATGGTTTTTTTACATTCAAACACAGGCTTGTATCACCACCCTGCCATCGGACTACTCTTCTTATAGTTTTGAAGACCTCCTATAATTCCTACAGGAAACTCTTGTAGTATTACAGGGAATCCTATAGAAAACGCAGAACTACTTGAGATGATTTGGAGTGGAGTATAGATGTAAGAGTAGGGGGATAATGGAGGATATGAGATGGGTGAAGTAAAACATAGTTTTTGTAGGGCCTGTTGTCCTCTATATGTTGTGCTTAACTTCCTCTTGTAGATCTGCAAAAAAAAATTGTCGTTTTTGTATGTTTTTCTCTTCTTCTTTTTTTTAAGCAACTAGTTTACTTGAGTCTCTTTATTTTTTTTGTTT
The DNA here is from genome assembly GCA_000404065.3 of Pinus taeda. Taxonomy (NCBI): domain Eukaryota; kingdom Viridiplantae; phylum Streptophyta; class Pinopsida; order Pinales; family Pinaceae; genus Pinus; species Pinus taeda. The sequence continues at coordinate 16,218 of APFE030018816.1, forward strand.
TCTTTCAAGAAATTGGTGGGGTGGAAGTTGAGACTTCCTTAACCACCATCACCGTCTTGTTGATGCTATTGATGAATTCCTACTTTGAAAAGCAATTTTTGTAGATTTTTATTCTGTACCCATTGACAAGAAAAGGGACAACCTCTGCATCAGTGGTTCTTATTTGAACAACACCATTATCATGACACTTTTATATTAAGTAGGGCCCTAACCATATATTTTTTAACTTTCCTTTGAAACCTTTGTACCGGGTTTCATACAATAAGGCCCAGTTGCCTTCTTAGAACTGTTTTTCTTTTATATTCTTGTCATGCAAGATTTTCCTTTGTACTTGAGTCACTTCTATGTGTAGGAGGGCTTGCATCCTAAATTCATCTAAACCATTCAGGTAGAGCAATATTTCTTGTTGTGCCCTTGCGATATCGAGATCCAGTTGTGTTGCCATCCTTAAGCTGTTGTATTCAAATTCAATGGATACTAGGGATTTCTTCCCATACACCAACTCATGAGGAGTGAAACCAGTGGTGGTTTTTGAGGTAGTATTGTAGGCCTAGGTGGCCTCCACTAGTTTTTCTGACCAATATTTTCTATGATTGTTAATCACCTTGGTTAGAATGTTCTCCAATGCCCGGTTTTGACTTTTACTTGTGCATTAGCATGTGGGTGGTAAGGAGTTGACTTTCAATGCTTGATCTTATGTTGGCTTAATAGATCTTCAATAACGTGGGATGTAAATTGACTACCTTGATCGGTGACGAACTCTCTATGGTAGCCAACTTATAAAACACATTCTCCCTTAAGAATTCAACCACTTTTTCTTCTATTGCTACTTTGATGGCTTTGAATTCAGCCCATTTTATTAACTAGTTAGTGCACACAATGATGTCTTTCTTCTATCTGGATGGAGGGTCAATGGGCCTGATGAAATCGATGCCCCACTTGTCAAATGGCTCAAAATTCACTTGATGTTGTAGAGGTATTTCATCCCTCGGGGTAGGTTTCCCCCTGTTTGGCACCCATCACACTAATTGGTATACTTCCTTACATCTTAGTGAAGAGTGGGCCAATAATGACCAACTTGTAGTACTTTGAATGTTGTTATTTTGGCTACAGAGTTACCTCCACAATGCCCATCATGACAGGCCAAAAGGATGTCGAAGACTTCCTCCTCCCTGACACATCTTCTCAAAATTTGATTTGGACCTATTTTTAAGAGATTTCCCCCAATCCAAGTGAATGGGGCACTTTTTCTTATGATTTTTCTATTTTCCTTTGAGGAAAAATTTGTAGGGAACTGTGCAGATGCCAGTAGTTTTCTATGTCAGCAAACCATGGAGAGATAACTTAAATGGAAAATAAATGTTCATTTGGTAGCTAATCAACAACCATTCTTTCCTCCCCTGCAGGCAAAGTCAATTTGGATAAAAAATCTGCAACTACATTCTGCTTGCTAGGATTATCAATAATAGCTAAATAAAATTGTTGAAATAAAAGTAACCATCTAATAATTCGGGCATTTACATCAGGTTTTTTCAACAAGTACTTAATTGAAACATGGTCGATATGTACAAATGTCTGGTAACCCTTAATGTAACATCTAAATTTATTTAATGACTGCACAACAACTATGAGGTCTTTTTCAGTTACTGTGTAGTTTAACTCATTTTTCAACAGATTCTTACTAATGAAGTAAATGACATAAGGTAGCTTGTCATTTATCTGGCCTAGAGATGTTAATATAGCTTTGTGAGAGGCATCAACATGAATATGAAAAGGAAGAGCCCAATTTGGGTCTCAGAGAATTGGTGCAGTGGTCAACTTGTCCTTTAGGGTGTCCATGACTTCTTGGCAGCTTTCTAACCACAAAAATTCAAAGTCTTTGGTCAATAATCGAAATAAGGAAGAAGCTAACTTGCTGAAATATTTTATAAATCTCCTATAGTATCCGACTAAACCTAGAAAGCTTCTGACATCCCTCTGCTTCTGCGGAGTTGGGACCATTTTGATGATGGCTATCTTATTTAGGTCTACCTACAATCCCTCCTGGGATATTAAGTGACTTGGAACATTCCCTACAGTCATCAAGAACTCACATTTTTTAGGACTAAGGGATAAGTTAATTTCAATGCATTTTTTTAGCACCTTTGCTAGGTTAGAGAGAGCTTCCTGGAAATCACACCCATAGGGTGTGAAGTCATCCATATAAATTTCTATTGCATCATGGACTAGCTCCTGCAAAGATACTCAGGATTTCTCTCTAGAAAGTGGCAGGGCCATTGCATAGACCAAAAGGAAGGACCCTATAAGAAAATGTACCCCAAGGACATGTGAAGGTGGTTTTATCCTAGTCCTCTATGCTAATCTAGATTTGATTGTACCCACTGAATCCATCCAAGAAAGAGAAGAACTTCTTTCGTGCCAGATCATCTAACACTTGGTCAATGTAAGGTATAGGAAAATGGTCCTTCTTTGTCACTTTGTTTAGCTCTCAGTAATCAACACAAATCCTCGACTTTCCATTTTTCTTTAGAACCAACACTAGAGGAGACACTCACTTAGTGTTCACGATAGGGTAAATGAATCCTGCATCTAGTAGCTTCTGCAACCCTTCTTTGAACATATTTGTGAGATTTGGATTCATTCTCCTTTGGGGTTGTTGGACTGGTTTGCAACCTTCCTTGATGTAAATGTGGTGAGTACACACCGAGGAGTGCACTCCCTTCATTTCTTTGTGATTCTGAGCAAAGGTATCCAAATGCTCTCTTAGCATATTACATAACTCTTCTTCATGGTGTACAGAGAGGGGTTGATTTTCAATGCTCTTTTAGGGCCGAGTTCTATTTTTTTGACATGAGTAGGGTTTGAGTGAGATAAGCATTGATCAATCTGATTGTTGTCCTTGGTTTCCTTCACTACTTCCTCTATAGACATGGTGTTTGGAGTTTGATGTTGGAGGATGTTTTCAATCAAATCATCTTCATCAGGTTGTCCTCCTCCTATGGCAGTTTCTAGGGTATAGATTTGGGAGGAGTAGACTTCATATTATTGCTTCTCTTATAACTATAAAGGTAAGTCATGTTCTAGATATGGCTGAGTAGGAGGTTACAAGACCAACTTCTTGGATAGATGCCCATTTTTTATAGTCATATTTCCAGCTCTATAGCTTATATAGGCATTGACAGTGGCTAACCAAGGCCTCCCAAGGATGAGAAGATAACCATTAAATTTGGTATTAGGATGGAGAACTAAGAAGTCTGTGGGGTATTCCCAAGAATCAGTGGAGATCGTCACATCCTCAACAATCCCCTCAGGGGCTACTATGGATCAATTTGCAAGATACAAGACTTTCGTGGTCTTCCTTAATGATCCCTAGAGATTCAGCCTGAGCATAGTGTCCTTAGTAATTACATTAATGGAAGCCGTAAGATCAATAAATGTATGGGGGACAATGGTGCGATTTATGTGTACATCTACTCTAGGGCTCCCAGGGTCTAAATACTTCAGGAAAATTACCCGCCCTAGCATTAATTCAAACAATTGTCCAATGACATTAATGGTAGGGGTGTCTCTTTTTCTCCTTCTTGGATGTTTGAAACACTTCTCTTTAACAATATTGTTGTAAATGGGTGCATCTGTGATAGCTTGGAGAAGTGGGATTTGGACAGATAGGTTTTTCAACTCACCCAGAAGTTTATTCTTTTCTGGGGTATGCTGGACTAGATGGGTTAATCTTTCAGGAAGGGGTGGTAGATTTACTCTAGGCATACTTTCCTCCCTTTCCTCCTCACTCTCCTTTAGTGGAGATGGAGGTCGGATATCTGGAATCACTCTCCCATACCTAAGGTTAATTACATGAATTTCCAAAACATAAGTAGGGTAGGATGTCTCTCCACTGTAGACTTGTTGTGCCTATTTGTTGTTTAGGTTTAGGTTTGGTTGGGGAGGAATATGAGGCTATTTCGGTGGAACAGGGTATAAAAGTTGTGGTTGAGATGTAGGTGAAGGCAATAATGATGGAGAATTGTTGTATGGGAGCCTTCACCCCTAGGGTTGTGCATTCCACTAAGGTTTTGGAGGAGTTTATGGCTGAAATGGTTGCTTGGATGACTGGGGATGGTATTGAGGTACAAAAGACCATGGAGAAGGTGTAGACGAGGACGGATGAGTAAGAGGCACCAAGAGGGAATGGTTGTGTTTTTATTAGGGTTATAATATGAATAGGATGACCCTTGCATGCCCCGCTGGTATGGTCGAGGCACGTGAGGCCTCCTTTGATTTATGTAGTAGAGTTGTTCACTGACCCCTTAAGTTCCCTGAAACACAACGTTTAGTCTAGGTAAAGAAGGGAACTTGTATGTGGAGTGATTTTCCTCACAGACTGAAGTGATTTCTATAAGGTTCAATGTACATTCATTCCTAGGGTTCTAGCTTGTGCATCAAGGGCATAAGATGGCTAATGCTCTCTTTACTTCCTCTTGCTTCCTCTTGATTTGCATAGTGTCCATCTGTAGGGAAAGGGTTTTCAACATTTCACTCTTAAAATATGACAAAATGTTCCCAATTTCACTTTTTTATATCTGTGTTGGAAGAGTATGAAATGGCCACTATTTGACTAGCCCTACCACATTTTCTAGCTACCTTAAAATGATTCTTAAAAACAGTCTTGATATCATCATAAGGTAGATGGTAGATGTCCCCTCCTGATAGCAGGTGTATGGTTTCTAGGAGACATTCCTTGATCCCCATGAGAAGGACTAACTTAAGCGAGTGAAATTCAAGTGTGCACTTGACCCTTTTATAGCTGAGCTGGAATCTTTCCTCATAGTCTTCTAAGGACTCATCATGTCCCAAGGTCATTATAAAAATTTCCTCTTTGGTATATTTGGACTTGCAGTAGTCCCTACACTTGTTGTTGAAAGCTTGTTACATCTGAGCTCAGGTGGTGATACTATCCCCAGGTAAACCCATCAACCAGTGCAGGGTTGCATCCTTAAGAGTGGATGGAAATAATTTTAACTTCTCATCATCAGAGGTGTAATCACAAGTTCTGCATATGACAACAAATTTGAAAAAAAAGGTATCGGGATATTCTGAGGTTAGGCCATGGAAGTGAGGAAGAGCAGAGGGGCTTATGTTTTTCATCTTGGCATCCCCATTAGTTTCTTTGATGGGAAAAACACCCACAATTCTTTCCCTATCTCCCCTTTCATTTTAGCCATTATGTCAACTGGAATGGTCTCTTTTTCTTCCCCTATAAGCTCTTCAAAAATCTCTAGTTGTTCACCTAAGGGGTCCTCTAATTCAAAACCATTGAAGAAGAGGGAAGGTTGGCTATTTAAATTGGTGGGGATATTTGGTAGAAATTTTCCTAAGTTATCCCTATTCCTACGAGGCACGAAAATAATGCTTTAATTTTTTTTTCAAGCTTTAAGACTAATTGCAAACTTGAAAATACAAACTAAATTGGAACTAATTGTTGAATGGAATCAATTGCAAAATCGAAAGGAAAGCAAACCAAATTACAACTACTTTGTAGAATGGAAGTAATTGCAGTATGAAAGAGGTAAGAAAAGGAAGAAAGAAATTAGAAATCACATCTCCTCATACACGTCCCCGGAAACGACACCAAAAAATGATGAGCACCAGTATTGCAACAAGGATGCTACAATTCCTGGGGCTAACAACTTTACTTCATCAACTCGGGGTTCGTACAAACTTGGAGGTGATAGTGATGTATACGCAAATAGATGTAATGGGTCCAATCTTTTTCACTTTTGAGTTGGGATGATAGACCACTAGGGTTTCTCAAACCAACCTTATATCGATTAGAAGAAGTTATATTACCAATTTATAGAGGAGAATTTTAACGTAATTGAGAGAATTGAAATGCTACTTACTGCAGTAATGACAAACTGCAAGAAATGCCTAGAAAACAACATAACTCATATAGCTATTTGTTAGCATAGATTTCTTGCAAAGGAACTCTAATTTAACACACGTGAGGTCTTAACTAGTCTAAGCATGAACTCTAATCTAAATAGGCACTCAATTGTTGTGTGCATGAATAAATATAAATAATTTTTTTCTCTTTATCTCTTTGTTTGAAAAATGTAAATGTTAATCCTTCCTCGTTGCATGGTAGGTGAGATAGGTGAGGAGAGAGATGAGTGCGATGGTTCAAATGGCTTGGAAAGCAAGCATGGGTCTACTCATAGCTTTAGTGATACTTTTTTCACAATTCAGGCTCAAAACAAGCCATTACAAGTTTTCCTACATGATGTCCTAATTCACCTATAGGATCCCTTGTTTCCTACAGGAATAAGCTAAAAGCATAGGGAGTGGTTTAAAAGGTGGGATAGAGCTTGGAAAAGGTGAGTAAGGAGGGAATAAAGAAAGGGAGTGTTAGGCACTCTCTCAGAACTCAAACCAAAGATTTACGATGGTTGGATTTGCTCAATAATCATGACAAGTTTTCCTTGTAAAACGATAATTCAAATTGAGACCTTAGCGGTTTTTGGAAATCATGGGTGGATATGGTCTAGATGAGGATGATGATATGAGATCTTCCTGCAATTTAGAAAGTCTTGCAACATATACATCATTGTTGGCATTTATCCATAAATTAATCTCAAAATAAGAAGGGTTTACTTAAATAGAAGAAAACATAATTTTCATCATTTATTTTCCAAGTTCATGCATGGGAATGCTTGAAACGATTATGAAAGAAACATGAAATCAATGAAATACCTAAGATATCAGAAATATCAATAGCAACCTATCTTTTAAAGATGAAAGGTGATGACCTAATTAGCAGAAAAAACCCTAAATTTCATAAGAAACCATAAGTTTGTATTTTTTTGCTAGAATGGGAAACTTTCCTCAAGCCATGGTCCCTCAAAGGGATAAATGGGGTAAGATCCACTTGTTGTCAATCTTTTTTGAATATTTTCTTATCTCTGTAATGCTATCGTTAGAACTATCCACAAATGGAAGCAAACTAATAAAACATACAAGTACTTACAAGTTAACAACACAAATCAGTGTAGCGACTAATTATGAGTACAAGCCTAAACATGCATATACAAAAAGAGAAACCGCTACTCATAGGTTTTGGGCCCTAACCTAAGAGATCCATCCCTCTGATTCAACTCAATGTTGGATCAAGGGAATGCTATTCATTTTCATTAATATTAAAAAATACATAAAAGTGTTTGTTCGCAACCCTTCAAATCGAAAATTGCTTTGCTATCTTGTACAAAAATATGAATTCTAATGAGTCTCTAGGCCTATTTATTTATACATCTGAAGTTGTCAATAACTTCCTTAAATATAGGGAGTCCTAACTCCTAATATTGAGATCAATTGGTTCTTAACTGTCACTAGCTTGGCTGCTAATGATCCTCATGACTTGGCTGCTTGCAACTCCGAGCTGGTGTGATTTGATTAAGGGATCTTCAAGTGAGTGAGGAGTTAAAGAGGGAGATCCTATCTCCTATAATCTCTCCTTCTTTCCTCATTCGAGTTCCTGCACCCTAATTAGCAACAATTTTCTCCCAAAACCTGCAATCAATGCACATTAGACCACTAGACATTACATCTTACTTTTACTCATCTCATTAAGCAAAATATAATTAAAACATGTAAAGAATTATGAGAAGAGTTGATTTTAGTAAGTCGGAGTTGCATTAAGGTCCATATATTTTACCCATTGATGAGCCTCATCACCCGCTCCAGTGACTTCCTTGGACTCCTGATTTTATGTTATCTTTTATAGTAGTATTTTGGTAGGAAACTCTGTAATTGATAGACTTGTTTATTTCTAGCGGTTGTTTTTATCTTTTTCAAACTTCACCTGCTTTAGGTAGGTGAACAATATATCTATTTTCATGTGTGGCATATTAAGAACACCTATACTGTTTTGAGTGAGACCATGGACATATGGCAATTGTATTTGTATGCTTTGAAAATTTTAAGTATTACCAATAGTAATTCACCAAAAAAAAATTACTAAGAAAGTATTAAAAATACTATGGAAAATGTCAAATTTAAAATATTTTTGGAAAAAACAGCAATATATTTAATTTCCTATGTAGCATATTAAGGCCACCTATAATGTTTGGAGTGTGAACATAGACATATGATAGTTGTAACTGGATGTTTTAAAATTTTGAAGTGATACCAATACTAATTCACAAACAAAAAAAATATTATAAAAAACAAATTAGTAAAAAAGACATTAAAAATACTATGGAAAATGTTGATTTTTTTTTTTGTTAAGCTTGGTAGGTCCTTCTTTTCCATTATAAAATAAGCAAGCAAGTTACAACCACATAGAGCCTGGTTAAGTGGTATCAATTTTCCCATTGAGAAACCAAGTCTGTTGACCACCTAACCGCATTGTAAGCCATCCAGTAGCAAAAAATACTTAGTTTATCTATCTAAGCTATATTAAATTGATTGTCATGCCCACAACCATATTCTAGCTCTCTATACATATATATGATTTAAAATTGTAAATTAAAAGATATTTGCATGAAAACTAATAAAAAATGCCTAAGAGCAAACATTCTAATCCTCCTGCTCAGCGGATGTCGATGTAACCGAGGCCAGATCTTTCGAGCTAGATGGAAAATGTTTCTCAATACAGTCTAGGCAACCATCTTGTTTATGCAATTGAAATTGCAACTTTTGAAAGTATTTTTTGTAATTTGGAAATCCTCGAGAGAAGTTGTCCTGATTTTTTCCATGGCCTTGCCCAGGAGGCATTTCATAAGCCAATACAAATATAATGCCTGATTGTATTGCATCTCTCGGCCTCTGATGTGTCCTAGATTTGGCACCAAGAACTTCCAATCCTCTATGTCAATTGCCTCCACGTTCGCTTGGCGATTTATATCTTCCTACCATTCTGCTATGAGTCATTTGATTTCCTCTCTGGTGCCATCCACATAAGCAACCACCACTTCCTAGATCAGGTTGGCCACGAGCTTTCTGCCTCATCATTTACCCACAGTGTTTGTCTTAGTCTTGACTTCGCTCCCCCATTATCTCTTCCCTTAGCCCTTGCCTTTCCCTACTCTACCCATTGCCTCTATGTCCCTGTAACTTCCAACGAACTTCTATTATTGGCTAGAAACTGGAAAAACTTATTTTGGCACGAATCAAATAAACATTTTTTTATAAAAAGGCAACTAATAATCACCCTGAAATAACACTAAATAATGTAAAGCATTAAACATTGTGCAAAATGAACATGTGCCATAAAATTATTATAATAAATAATACCATGGTTCACTCTTAGACAACATTCAATACTTCCTAACAGGGCATAAAGTGTTTGCCTTATACCACACACTAATATGGAGAGGGATAAAAAGAAAATTTCACTTCTAGGGATTTGATCTTCTGAGTGCATGATAGATAATTAGTTAAATGGATTTAAGTTGATATATAAATATATAAATAATATGTTAAACTCATATCAATAACAAAAAAAATTGCGACAATTCTATTTATCACAATTTTTTTGTCCATAAACTTATGATATATAATAAATAAAATAAAATACAGCACAATTGTATTTGATTTGGAAATCTATTAGCCATTTACATTCTTTATTTAAATTATCTTTTACAATTCTCTAACTATTTAATAAATATAAAATAAATAAATACATTTATATTATATTAAAAATTAAACTTATTGTTTATGAAATTTAAACATAAATGGCCTCAATATTCCCTTTATGACATCCATGAACACTTTAACAGTGATATGCACATTGAATAATAGCATTTTTTTAAGGTGGTTCACGGAATTAAGTGGCCACTACATCCATGGGAAAATCTAGATAGATCAACCTAAAGAGATATACTCTTCAACCAAACTAGTATGGCCTAACCCCAAAGGTGTCGAAGAGATTTGACTCCTAACCTCACGATAAGCGAGATACTAAATAACAAAAACTCAACTAACTAACCTATCACTTAAAACTTTCATTGAATAATAATTATATATAATACAAATTATATATCTATATATATATATAACATATATTCATTACACTCTTTATGCAATTTGACATTTCATTCCAGAAAATAGCATATATCGTTATGCAATTTGACATTGCATTCCAGAAAATAGCATATATCGTTATACATTACTTGGTCTATATTAATATAAATAAACAACACAAGATTTTGTGAGGGGAATTTAATATTTATTAAGATATTAGTTTAAATTTTATGAAAAAGGTCTACTGTAAAAGTTATATATAGAAGATAAAATTGTTCCATCCCACATTCAATCAAATTTTACACAATTTCGATGAAAACATTTTATAAATATGTAAATCATTTTTTAATTTAATAATATAAAAAAACAATACACGATTTTGTGAGGGGAATTTAATATTTATTAAGATATTAGTTTAATTTTTATGAAAAAGGTCTACAGTAAACGTTATATATAGAAGATACAATTGTTCCGTCGCACATTCAATCAAATTTTACACAATCTCGATGAAAACGTTTTATAAATATGTAAATCATTTTTTAATTTTACACAATTTCGATGAAAACGTTTTATAAATATGTAAATCATTTTTTAATTTAATATTAAAACTAATTCTAGCTCAACTTGCAAAAAAATCACTCATAATAAACATAAATAATAACTCAGAATATTTCACAACTTTTTAAAAATATAAGTCAACATAGCTTTATGATATTTTTGACTTTTTACAAACTTTTATACCTATAAGTCTCTGTTATTTTAATTACTACATCTTTGGTTTTCTTATTTTCTTTTTAGTGAGATTTTTGCTTTCTAATCTTTTGGTCTTTGTAGACCGAGAGGGTTCCAACCGCAGATTCTTCTTACAAGCATGTGGTTGGCTGATTGTCTTTAACATTTTGATATTGAACGAAGAAAACGTTGCTCTTAAGGGTTGATTTGTAATTTTATATTTTAAGGTTTTTTTTATGTATTTGCATTTTTTTCGAATTAATTTCACATCCAATAAGTACATATTATTAATATTTAAGTAAACTTATAAGGAGATAAGCAAAAAATACAATAAAAAATGGATTTATTTATTTTGCTATAAAAATTCAAGACTCTTATTTTATTATTTTTCTTAGGAGACTCATTTTACACTAAATGAATCCTCTAATAAGTTTATGTCATTTATATTCATGCTTTCATGCCTATAGTTTATTAAGTGTAATATATTTAAGTTGTTCTCTAAAATGTATGAAGATGATTGAATGAAAAAACATATATATTTGACTTGCAAGGTTAAGAAATATTATACCATGGCCTATAACCCTTCCAAAGGAATAAATATAGTGAGCCACCAATAAATGAAGGTATTCTAAAAAGTGAAGAAGAGACTCCACAATATGAAATTAGGCACTTGGAGCAACGACACAATGATGCTAGCCAAAGTATCATGATGTCATAACATAACATATACTACTAATAGTAGTATTATGAAATCATATATAGTATTAATGCAAATTACTTTATACCCTAGATGGTGTGATAAGGGATGCATTAGGAGGTGAGAGCGATATAATTGTTGTTACCTTAAGCCTTAACTAAGAGGGAAATGCCGTCCACCCTTAGTGATTATTTCAACATGGATGAAGTGTAGTGTACTTCGAGGAGTGATGTTAATGAACATTATTTATGATATGTCTCCTCTCATATGGGATGATGGGTTTATTAGGTTGGCATACGATTACAAGAACCTTCATGAAGCTCTCCTAGTTGGGTTCATGATAGTATTCATTCCACTATAGTTTGGATTTTCACTTCTTATCCATTCATATTGGGCTACTTGCAATCTCCAAAATTCTCTGCAATCATTTTGGAAGTACCTACTTTCAACTTTGAGAGGATATTTTGGCGGCATCATGCTTTACTAAGGGGTGTGCTGGGAGAAGGACTAAGTCCTCTCATCCGGCGCCCTTTTTTCCACCTCTTGTTACATCTCTAGGTCTTAAAGATTCTTCCTTTGAGTAAGGGGTTTGAGTTAAACGGTGTAAAGACAAATTCTATTACACTCAATGCCCTAGGTCACATTTATGGGCTTCAACTGTGTTAAGTAAGTCATTAATCTAGATCATTTTCAATCAATATGTATTTATAGTTGGTGGACGTTTCTAGTGTGCTCTCATCTAGATTTCCTTTTATGATTCCTCCACTGCCTATCTAGGTTTCCAAACTTTAAATTGCAAACTTATTTCGATTTGACTAACGTATACCGCCTTCTTCCTTCTACAATACCTTTGTCTAGAAACTCTCTCCATCAACATCTAAATCTCATTAATTTCTTCATCCAAATTTATTATTGGTTATTGAAATCTTTTGTTGCCAACTTCCATTTATTTCATGCTCTCTTCCTCCATACTATTTTTGTATGACACTCTGATATGCTTCTCTAAATTAGATTGAATTACTCTTGCAACCTCTATGAAGTCATATGCATCTCTTGCTAGCCATTCCTGTAAATACCTCATCTCCTCCTCAAAATACTTAAACACTAAATATTAATGTTTTACTTGAGGTTTAACACTATATTTAGGAAATAAATTGGCTTCTATATATTTAATTATCTCCCCATGTTCATCTTCAATTTCTATGTATCCATTCACAGAAAATTCATTAGTTTCATAAATATGAGATTCATGGATCTCATCAACTGCTACATCCTCTTCTTCAACAAGGAATGGTCCCTTTTGCGGTTCAGAATAGTGCACCTTTTTTCCTCATACTCAACTACTTTGAGTTCATCTTCTTTCAACTAGGTTCTTATCATGTGCCTCATCTTCTTCTGCAAATTTCTTGCAAAAAATTCCTTAACTAACCATTTAAATTTCTTCTTAAAAATCCATTTGCATTTCTAGTCTCCAACTTATTTTTGTAGTAGTTCCATAAGCACATTCAATTGTGCATTCATCTTAGTCATCTCTTTCTCAAATTCTGCATCCTTCATCTTCCTCTTTATGTCATTTTCCTTGACATCTTCTTATCTTCTCTTGTGGATTTCAATTGAATCTTTATAATGAACCTTTTTTTTCACCCTTCTCTTTATCCTTGTGAGCTTCTCCATGCTCAACAGTGAAATACAACCAAGCCTCTCCTTTGTAGAAAGTATCCTCTTCTTTCTACTAAATACCTTATCAATCTTTCTTCACTAGCTTTACATTTTGGTTTTCTCACTAGTTCTCTCCTTAAAACCTTCTCTTGGAAATTATACGCACACACAATATGGAACTACCCTCTGAAAAATTCTACCCAACTACAACTTGTTGGAAGTCATCCTTATTTTGGTTTCAATCCTCAATTCCAAAGATCGTACCATCTCTGATACCACTTGATGCAGGAAAATTCACATCTTCTTGCAATTTCTAACTCTCTACTTCTATGATGTCAATACAATATTGACATCAAGTTGCCCATACACCTTTAACCACTTTTTAATATTGCTCTTTTTTCCTGCAATAAAAAAAACTGATCTCAATTGGATCATTATATTATTTTTCATCCATCTCCATGCATTTGGTGTGGAAAAAGTGGAGGAATCAGCTCATGGGACCATTTTTACCAGCGGGAGCCAATTTGGTGAAATGGGGTTTGGAACCTTCCAGGAGCATTTTGAGGCATCAAACGATGTTTTTTTGGGCTAAATTTTTTTGATTTAGCATAGAACATTCCATGTTGCTCTACACACATAGATATTCCCAATGATGGAAGAAGCGTGTCAGTCAGAGCCTGTATGCAAAAGTTTTGTCACTCAGAAGTTGACCTTCCTGTTTTCACACCTATAGTTAGGGAGTATTTTGCGTCAGCCCTCATTATTCATGGAAAAGGGTATAACCTCGTGATTATGATGTAAAAGACTCTAGAAGAGTCTATATTATAACTCTAGTTAAAAGTTGTTGTACTTAGACTTAACCACTAGCAGGTTATTGAGTTGTGTTATAATTGGGCCATTAGGAGGAAGAGACATTACATTCTTTCGAGAGAATTTTGTTCTCTAGTTGAGAAAATATAGAGAGGAGTTATAGTAGGTACAGAAAATTGAGATGATATGTGGACTGTAGTAGCCCATGGGCCAGAGACATTACTTCTTTGTACCTGCAACAATATTTCTCAACAGAGAAAGAGAGTGAAGCAGCCTCACCTTGGAGCTGGGTTTTCTCCCGAAAGGGTTTCCCAGAGAGCATATCTTGTGTCTTATGTGTGTGTGTGTGAGTGAGATTATTTGTTGTTCTCTTAGTTTCCACATAATTTCCATTTGCATGCATGAACTAGTTACAATTAAATCTACAAATCTAGAATTTTAATAAAACTATAATAGTGTAAAATCCAAAATTTTAATATATTATTATCATATCTGTTGTGACAAAATGTCCACTGGCATATCCAAGGAATTTTTCAGATCAGTTGGTATCAGAGCTAGTTTCTCTGGGTATTTTTTGGAGATTTCAAGGATCTAGATTGGCGGGGTCGAAAATCGTCAAACCCTAATCATGGTCGTTGAATTTGTAAACAACCCTCGTTTACTAAAAAAACGACTAAAATTTGCATATAAATGACCATTTCTTGGTTGGTGTTGAATAGTGGCTAATTTACAGTATCTTATAACACGGCCAAATTTTGTTCATATTTAGGTTAGTGATTAATTGGTAGTCTCAATTTTATCGTCTAGTAGTATATTTAGTCATAAATTTGGTCATTAATTTGTTCATTGTTTTAGTCATTAATTGTCACAATTAATGACAATATACACAAAAAAATATACTATTGTATGATCACCCAAGAAAACCAATTAATAAGCAAAGAAATATGATCAAAATTTTGGTCATGTTATAATATACTGTAAATTAGCTACTAATAGTCACATGTTAGGTCCCTATAATACTAGTGATGCCCCCATTACTATTATAGTTGTATCCCTTATTAATATTGTTGTGCCCCTATTGTCCCCATATTGTTATTACTATGCCCCATAAAATCCCTCTATTGTTATTTTTGTGCCTTTATATTATTAAGGTCAGCTTGGTTATATTGTGACCCCTTAGACTCCTATATATAGAAAGGAGGTTTTGTCATTTGAATCATCCAAGAATTGTTCATTTCTGTAATTTAAAGGAGGCTTCCCCCTTGAAAAGGCTGAATTCTAAGGCGTTTATATCTTTTTTCTATCTTTTCGTGAGTTGGTTTCATAACATTTGGTATCAGAGCTTTCGATTCTAGGGTTTCGCTGCTCCAAACAGGTCATCATGGCATTTGCGCTATAACTCTTTTTTTGTGACATTTAAGATGCTAAAAAAAAACCCATTTGGGCAAAAACCTTTATGAACCTTGGGTCTAAATTTCAGAGCTTTTCGCACTATATTTGTGGAGATATGATTTGAGGAAGTTGGCCTTTTTGCAGAATCTCGAATTTCATTCGAAACAGGTGACCTAGCGAAAATCATCATAACTTTTGTTTTGAGCATCAGATTGAAATTTTGTAAGAAGTTATAGAAAGAGGATATATTGTAGTTTCCTGTGTATATTTTTTAGATCGAAAGGTCAAAACAATGACATGTGGCACTTCATACAAGTTCCATCTTTTGACAAAGTCTATAATCAGGTCATCTTGGGAGGTTGTGCATAACTCTGCCGTGGAGAATCTAAATTCAACCAGACTAGTGGCATTGGAAGGAGGACGGAGAGGGCTACTGCAGGTCACAATTTTAGAACTAGATGATCTAAAATTATAGAGATACATCCAATTCCATATCGAGCTCCTACAAATTAAAAAAAAAGGTGTGTAGTTTTTTTTTTTGCATAAGCTTGGTTTGAAAAATTAGTTTGAAGGAATTCAAAGGGAATGGTAAAGCATTATTATTGGTAATTTATGACTCGAGGAAACAAAATTCAAACACCTAGTAAGAAACTTGAAATATCTAACATGACTCATGAAGAAGAGGAAGAAATGCAACATGATATATCAAAATTATGAGACCAAGTGCAACAAATGTCACTCGCAGAAAAAGTAATAGAATCTAAGATGGATGGTTTAGAGAAAGGCATATAACCTAATATGAATGACGTGAAAGCTAAGATGGGTGGCATGGAAGCTAAGATGAATTGCATGGATGATAAGATGGAAGAATTGAAGAATTTGAATAAGTTGCTACAAGAAATGGTCACTAATGTGAAACGCTAGTAAAGGAAAATCATGATGAGAACAAAGGAAATGTTAATCATGATTTCATAGACTCTAATGTTGGATTGTAGACCCTGCATATTCCAAAAATTGATATGAGGAAGTCTAATGGCAAGGATCCCGCAACATGGATACTACAGATGGAGCAATTTTTCAATCTCCATAATGTGGAAAACACACAAAAAATACGTATTACAACTTTATATTTGGAACCAAATCAGTTTGTATGGTATCGATGGCTTTTCTCTCGTAAAAAAATTGTCACTTGGGAAATTTGTACGAAAGAAATGACAGCACATTATGAAGATAGAAAAAGCAACACCTTTTTTAGTCAATTGACAGGTCTCAAACAAAAGGGTTCAATGATGGAGCACATTGAGGAGTTCCAAAAACTGAACATAAGGGTAAAATATATTATAGAGGAGCATAGGATTGATGTGTTCATAGGGGCTTTAAAGGATAATATCCAACATGAGGTTCGCATTTGGGAACCTGATTCATTGAAGAAGGCATTCAGGTTAGCAAGAAAAATGGAAAGCAAAATTATGGCAACCAGGAAGCCTACCGCTCACAACTATAAGGATGGAAGTGTTGTTTCCCCTAGCCTTCCACAACTTATAAGGTTGACACCAGAACAATTGGAAGAAAAAAAAGCAAAAGGGCTTTGTTACAGTTGTGATAGCAAATACGCTAAAGGTCATAAGTGTGCTGAGAAGAAATTATTCTACACAGATTGTGAAGAGGAGGAAGAAAAGGAACAAGAATGGTTAAAAGA
Organism: Pinus taeda; assembly: GCA_000404065.3. Lineage (NCBI taxonomy): Eukaryota > Viridiplantae > Streptophyta > Pinopsida > Pinales > Pinaceae > Pinus > Pinus taeda. The sequence continues at coordinate 33,221 of APFE030018816.1, forward strand.
AGAGGATATACTCCAAGAACAAACCCTAGATAAAGAAGAAGTGAATCCAACCATATCTTGTAATGCATTGGATGGAATTACCACTCCTCATACCATCAAGATAGAAGGATGTATCAAAAAGAAAAAGGTAATAGTGTTGATTGATTCAGGAAGTACCCACAATTTTATTCATTGTAAGATAGCAAAAGAATTGAATTGCTTCTTATATCCAGTACAAGAGTGTCAAGTGATGGTTGCAAGTGGAGGAACCATAAATTGCTCTGGAAAGTGCCACAATATCAAGCTATCCATGGGAGAATATGTATTGAATAGCCCAATGCTTTCCATTCCAATTGGAGGTGTTGATGTTGTACTAGGAGTCCAATGGCTACAATCCTTGGGTACAATAGCTTTTAATTTTCAAGAACTTTTCATGAATTTTTTTTTGGAAGGAAAGGAAGTGGAATTAAGGGGTATTACAGGGAAATCGAGAAAGATAATCAGCTCTAACGGTATGAAAAAGCTTCTAAAAAGGGAACAAAGAGGTGTAATTGCACAATTATGTTCGCTAGATGTTTCCATATTAGAATCATATATTTCTCCAGATCTCCATACTTCTTTTTATTTTTGTTACCAAGTATTATTCTTTTATCCTTTATAGAAGTGAAAGCCCATAACATTCACATAAACAACATTATACAAGAGAAATGCACAACAGTATAAAGGGAGGGGAAACTCCCTGCAATATGAGTCTTCCCGAATCAATATATTATACAATCTTCACTTTTACAAATTACAAGTTAAATATTGGGAAACCCCAAATTTACATTTAACCAATTTTCAACTTCAGCAAACTCGGTTCCCCAGTTCGTCGGCACCTCTGCACGGTCACTGCACAACTCACCAACCCTTCATTCACCTTGTCATACAATCATGTTGTTTGCCCCACTTGGGTGTGCCTCATCATAACCAAGTCACCATAAACGGGTGCCTCTGCACGAGTCACACCTCCGTTCACAATCTCAACACTTCACCAAAAGTCACATCGTGCACACTTGCATGACGGGCGGGCACTCACCCGAGTCACCCAAGAACCCGTGCCAAGTTGTCACACAAACTAGGCACCCATGCCTTCATTCACCGTCGAGCACTCCTTCACACAATCCCAGCGCCACACACCCATGCATGCCCTACTTCGTCCGGCAGGCAACCTCTACCCATGCCCTCACCCAAAACCAAGACAGCACATTTCCTTCGTGTAGCCTCACCCAAGGTTGGGCGCATCACCTTATGCAACTTTCCCTTATTTGCAGTGGCCACCTCTTATTCCCATGCACTTCTTCCTTTGTTAGATGAGTGAAGGTTCTTGTTGAGCAATGGTTCAAATGAGCCATTGCATGACTAACTTATACGTTGTCCATGGTTATGCCATTCCCTTGGTCGACCCGTCTAACTTATCAACCAACGCGTTTGTGCATGCTTGTGGCTTGGTCGGCCCGTTGACCAACGCCCTCAACCATCACTTCCAACCGTCAACTTTACTCCATGAACGCCCACGCTCATCCATCATATAAACATATGTGACCGCTCACACTTTCGCATTATTCTTTCAGGTCATTCATGCATTCTCCATCACACTTCGCACCGGTGGTGAGTTCTCGGACTGCAGGTCCTTACATCCTCCTCCACCTGAAGTCGTTGTCGTCCTCAACAACATACCATCCTGGTAGCCATCCACCAAGATCATCAATAATTGTCTCATCCATGATGTCAACTCCTCCACATACTGCAACCATCTCTGCAACATATGTAGAACCATTGTCTCCATCATGTCTCGTCCCGACAACCATCTGTCACCAAGATCACCATACCAAGGTATACACCCCATCGGTATGTCATATATCAGAAATCATCTCAATCCATGACCATCGACCATCTCATCACAATCTCCACATGCTGCTCCCCATCGTGGAAGGCTGGCCCTTCCATCCAAGCTACATGCTTCTTGCAACCTCTCATGTCAACCTCATCATGTGTCGTCCTCATGTGAACTGTTGCCGTGATACTCCATCACAATGCTAACACATCTCTGCACATTGAGCTCCCCCATGTTTGAAATAGTTGGGTAGCTAATCCAACTGTCACACTCAAACCATGAGAATGCACATATCAAATGTTATGAAACCAATCTTAAGCAAAAATTTAAAAGAATCTACACACCTTTTTTCACTTTGTAGGAGCTCGATATTGCCTCTGATGTATCTCTGTACTTTCAAATCATCCAATTTTGAAATTGTGAACTGTAGTAGCCCTTTGTGTCCTCTTTCCAATGCCACCAGTCTGATCCAAATTGGATTCTCCAAGGAAGAGTTATGCGAAATCTCCCACAGTGACCTGATTATAGACTAGTTCAGTAGAGCGAACTTGCATGACGTGCCACGAGTCACTATTTCGACCTTTGGCTCTAAAAAATATATACAAGAAACTACAATTCATCCTCTTTTTGTACCTTCTTAATAAATTTCAATTCGATACTCAGAGAGAAATTTATGACGATTTTCCCTAGGTCATCTGTTCGGAATGTAATTTAGGAGTCTACAAAAAGACCAAATTCCTCAGATCATATCTCTGCAAATATAACGCAAAAAGTTCTAAAATTCAGAACTAAGGTCGGCGCGATTTCTTATCAAATGGGTTTTTTTATCTTTTGAAAAATCGCAAAAAAAAAAATTATAGCGAAAATTCCACGATGACCTATTTGGGGCAGCAAAACCCTAGAATCCAAAGCTCTAATTCCAAATGTTATGAAACCAGCTCACAAAAAGATAGAAAAGAGAGATCAACACCTTATAATTCAGCCTCTTTGAGGGGGAAACCTCCTTTAAATTACACAAATGAACAATTCTTGGATGATTCAAATGACAAAACCTCCTTTCTATATATAGGAGTCTAAGGAGTCATATTATAACCCAGCCGACCTAACAATAATAATATCAAGCCACAAAAATAACAATAGAGGGATTCTATGGGGCACAGTAATAACAATATGGGGATAATAGGGGCACAGCAATATTAATAAGGGGTACAACTACAATAGTAATGGGGTAATCACTAGTATTATAGGGACCCAACAATGGAAGGGAAGTGAATGCAGAAGTATGGAATTTTACCATAGAAATATTACATTTGTTGTTTTTGCAATATCCCTCTGTTCTGGTAAAACCGCTCTAGTTAGACTGAGTTGGGTTAGAAAGAATGATGGAAAATCCAAAGAAGAATATTGAACTAATTATGTAAATGTTTATTTATTAATAAATAATTAGATGGGACGTATGTACTTGGGAATGAGACACCTAGAAATGAGATTCTTACCAAAACAAATTAAATATAAAATCTTATTGATAAATAATATTTGATAATTCTTTCGTGATAAGAATTCTAGATGAAATTCTAGATAATATTAATGGATGAGAGAGAAAAAATCCATTAAGTCACTTAGCTAGAGAAAGATGCTAAACCTGGATAAGCTTAAAAGCGTCACGGGAGAGAAAGGTGGGCTTTTATGGAAAATCCTAGGAAATTGGATAAGAAAATCCACAAAAGTAGGATGTCGCTAAAGAAAACCTTATCATGAAAGAAAGACATTAAATACTTGTTGAAGGGATCAATAGCGGTGGAGACCCTAGCAAGAATTCTTAGCTTGGGGGTGAACTAAAGGGAATAGTTCTAGTTTGGGTGGAAAAGGTGTCATATTCTCACTTGTGGTTCTCATAGAAAATCTGGTTACATTGGTTATTATTTCATAAATTTGTTATAGCACATGAAGTTGTATTTGGATAATGTCCTTAATTGGTAATTTGTCAATAACTGTTTATTTTAATTTTTAGAAGCTTGGTAGTTTGTTAAATTCCTTCAAGAGTTGTGGATTTCTATTGAAAATTATTGATTCTGTTAAAATTGGTTAATCTTGTGATCATGTATGTAACTAAGTATAATTGAATGTTTTTTCTCTGCCTATGACTCATGAAGTCACATTTAATAATGAGGAAAAATTACCTCAATGCATCAGACTTGCACTTACGTGAAACATGCACCGTTCAAATATTGATTATTACATAATTACTTCCACCAAATTAGTGGAATATATAACTTGATTTACCATTAGATAGTGGGGAAGTGATCATTATAAAAGGATTAGAGTCGATGAAATTTATTGTTAGGAAGTTTTTATATTAATACTTCAATTATTAGGAAACTATGCTCACTGAAAAATACATGACTATTGAACAATGGAATATGAATTAAGAAGAACATAATTATATTTCGAATTAAGGGAAATTATGGCTGCAACTTGTACAAACTGGGAATTATGGATCTAGTTATAAATGATCAAAGTATACATTTATTTCACTAGTAATTAAAATGTTTATGTAACCATACTCATAGTATAATTACAAGCATCTAAGTAAAAATCAAATTGGAAGCAACTATTGGGTAAATCTCTTAAACAAAGGTAATTTGAGGATTGGTAGGAGATTAAAAACATTGGTGTTCCCAAGACTTATATATGTCTTTGAAATCATGGTTATAGAAAAAATAGTACTGTTGTAAAGAGATTAAGGAGATGGGAAAATGAAAAGACCTTAGTGTAGTAACATGATTTGAACAAGAAAGATTTTTTGAAGGAAATATCAAAAAACATAATTTGAAGGAAATACTGAAAAGCTCTAGTTATAGTAGGGCTAGTTTTAGATCTACACCTAGAACTACAAGTAGAAATAAGGCGCAAAACAAAACAAACTCCAACAATGAAAAAATAATCCTCGAGGGGTTATAGAAAGTTTCTTTGTTGGTTTTCCACTAGGCTAAAAATATAAATCATTGTCTCACAACTAAATTCTATGGAAAACTAAGTTTTTGAAGAAGAATTGGAAGCTATAAGGCATAGGAAGTTTTATATAAGTAAATTAAACCAAGCATTCACCATTTTGAAGTGAGAGTAATAAGAAAATACGAAATTGTATATGTGTAGATAGTATTACACTTTACAATACTAAGGTTTCCATGGTAGATGACGTTAATAGTTAATATAAACAATTCCACAGAATGGCATTAGCATATAGCAAAAGAAGATCTCAAAGGATAAAAGAAGGTAGCTTCAAGAAGTCACATAATAACCATTACCAATTGCATCCCTTAGCAAGGAAATGTAAAATCGTTGGCAAAGCCATATATACATTTTCATAAAATACATAAAATTGGCAATTACTCTGGAAAGTAATACCAGTAAGCATTAACAGGACTCTTAAAACTAGAGTGTATTAATTCTAAAATAGAATCATTTCAACTTGTTCTAGAATCGCTGCCTATGTGCACAATATATCAAAATCTTAAAATCTCGATCATACAATTATGAAAGGAAATTGTTAACCCTTTTAGGAAAGGGCATAGATATATAGTCAAAATATAGTAACAACTGTGAATTTATCCATAGAAGCTTCTAGGATGAAGAAACTACACAGTCGTGTCATAAATAAGAAAATGTTGTTACGAAAGTCAGACTGGATGGCACTCTCGACTCTAAAACTTTAGAGATAATTTAATTGACATAGGAATACTTTCATGACTCCCTAAACCCCATAAAATGATGGGCACCAACCTGGAAAGAGTAGATCCACGAACAACATGATTTCGTTGAATAATCAGAAGTTGTGTTATCCAAACTTCATCACAGCAGGAAACGCCTACCAGCACAACCCATGCAAAATAAAATAAGTTAATTAAGAGTGAAAATAGTTGTAGTGCTGATATATTCACCCAATAAATGGAAGAGCATGGGTATTATACGCTTACCCCTGAACATGAAATGATCAACTGGGAGCTTTACGCACCTCCGAGTGTATCCATTAGGGGTTAGAGATTAACATTTGACTTTGTCCACTGATGAGAAGTACAGTACAGATTGAAGTAATAATGTCACCTAGGATTATAAAATGGGAGAAATCAAACCATTTAGGGATAAATAATTTACCCTTGAAAGAAATTATTTCACGCCGGCGCGGGATTTCACAACTACCATGGGTTCAAGATCCCAAGCCATCCATGAAACATATCCAAAGAAAAGGAAAACGATTTTGGAAAATTATGGATTCATATATCATATACTAAGCCAAAAGAAAAATTAAAAACTCTCTATTATTCCTACCCATAAGAGAAGCACGGCAACCAGTAATAATAAGTAGTACCCTAGGATCCGCTCAGAAAAAGCTTCTTTTAGTTCAAATAAATTGTTATCAAAAAAACTCATAAGTTAAACTAATAGTCAAATGGTAATAGAACTAATGGTACCAACCAAAAGGAAATAAGTTAGAAAAGAAAATGAAATCTGGGTTATGCATAAATTTATTTCTAACACCATCTGTGGTGATTTTTCTAGTGTGACGCATCTTTTGAAACTTAGGGAAATCACCATGGAGGAACCTTGTAGGTGAAGACCATAAATGGCATGTGGGGAATAAGCCTCGGATGCTGTTGGGGATTTTTCTGGTAAAATCCCAAAAACAAACACAATAAAAAAAATGCACACAGAGACAATGCTCTGTTTCACCACAGGATTTTTAACACAGCGGAAAACATAAAAAAAAATCTTGAGCAGCGGGCAGAGTTCATACACACCAAGGATTTCTATTCATAAAAAGATTGCTATTACAGATTATGATCTTCCTCTCTCAGAGAGGGATTCACCACTTGCATTACACTGCTGTGTGTAAATTACACTTAGACATTTTTCACACTGTTGTGTGTTATCTTTTTCATATTCGGAACATTACATACGCACTGCTGTGCTTCCCTTTCAATTACTCTCTTACCAAAAAAAATGAAACATTACATTTATATATGACAACCAGAAAACGTACATACGTTTTCACTTGCCATGCTGCCGTAAAAGAAAATAGTAAAAAATTAAATGGTCTTACTGGCTTTTACTGGTGCCCATACTCCTGCTGGAACAAAATTAAAAACTTCACCAAAAACTTACCAACCATAGTAAATTGCATTTACTGTTTTACTGAGATAAATGGCGGTAAGGAAACTTTTACTTCACGTCAAATTTATTTGTTGGCTTTTGCTTCAACCATTATACAATATGGCTTTGGAAATCCATCGGGTCTGGACTTCATCGCATGGCACACATATATGCAAAAGTTGTGCACCCATGGTTTCCCCGATTGCGAAATCCCGATCACAATATCTTTCGATGCCTTCGATACAACATATTTTAACATATGCCTAAAATGCATAAAAAAAACATAAAACTAGCCACTGCCGGAACTGAAATAACTTTAAACAAAATGTTGAATACCCATCGGGTCCGGGATATCGGGTCGCAACTTATCTCATGGTAAAGGCTTCCCATTTGGTTTCCGCCGATAGCGATATTAGAGATTACTCATCGCAAATAACAAAAACAACTTTATAATACCCACTGCCATTTCGCCGATGCGATATCGGCTGATCGCACATCGCTCCAAGGTGAATTGCTGGGGTTGCTCATCACTGGAGCGCAATTGAAATTATGTTTTCGACACTCCCCTTTAATTTCAACTTCTGGGCATTCAATCATACCCAAACATTTCCTCAAAAATTCAAAGATTTTCTGATCTAGTGGCTTTGTCAAGATGTCTGCAACCTGTTCTTGAGTCCTGCAATGTTCTAGGACAATTTCTCCATTGTTCACCAATTCTCTGATGTAGTGAAACCTTGTATCAATGTGTTTCGTTCTCTTATGAAACACTGAATTCTTTGACAATGCAATAGCTGAGCTATTGTCACAAAAAATCATTGTCGCTTTTGCCTGCTCTTGGCCTAAGCTTCTCAACATCCTTCTCATCCAAACTGCCTGCCATGCTGCTGCCATAGCTATCACATATTCAGCCTCTGTTGTAAACAATGTTACAATGGACTGCTTCTTAGAAGCCCATGAAATGGCTCCTAAACCCATGTGAAAAACATAACCGGAAGTTCTTTTCCGATCATCTACACTTCCAGCCCAATCATTGTCAGTGTATCCAACTAAATCTGAATGTTCTGAGACACTATATAAGACGCCAAACCTTTTAGTACCTTTGACATACCTCAGAATTCTTTTTGCTACTTGCCAATGTGCATCCTTTGGCCTCTCCATGAATCTGGAAATTAAACTAACAGCAAACATTATATCTGGCCTAGTTGCTGTTAAATACATGAGGATGCCAACTATACTTTTATATAAGCTAGGATCAAAATCCTTGCTACTGTCCTCTTTGCTAAGTTTTAGTCCCATTACCATGGGAGTGATCGTTGCCTTGCTCTCTTGCATATTAAATCTACCCAACACTTCATTTACATATCTCGCTTGAGAGATAAAAATTCCATTTTCATTTTGATCTACTTCTATTCCTAAGAAGTATCTCAAGAAACCCACGTCAGTCATTTCAAATTCCTCTTTCATGACTAATTTAAAATTCTTAATGAGCTGATCATCATTACCTGTGAAAATCACATCATCTACATATAACACAACAATTAAAATCTTACCATCTTTTTCTTTGATGTAGACAATGGTTTATCCCTCACATTTGTCAAACTCATTTTCCAGTAGATAGAAATCTATCCTACTATACCACGCTCTTGGTGCTTGCTTCAGCCCATAAAGAGCTTTCTTCAATCTGCATACTTTGTTTTCTTGGCCTTTCTTCTCATAGCCTAGAGGTTGTTTAATACAGACCTCCTCATTTAACACTCCATTTAGGAATGCTGACTTCACGTCCATTTGGTAGAATTTCCATTTGTTTTGTGCTGCTATGGACAACACTGCTCTCACGGTTTCCATTCTTACAACCGGTGCGAAAGTTTCCTCATAATCTCTCCCATACTGCTGCTTGTACCCTTTGACAACCAGCCTTGCCTTGTGTCTTTCAATTTTTCCTTCGGCATTGCACTTGGTCTTGTAAACCCATTTGACTCCAATGACTTCTTTACCTTTTGGTAGCTCAACCGACTCCCATGTCTTGTTTCTCTCTATGGCATTCATTTCCTCATCCATAGCTTCTATCCATTTCTTATCTTTGATTGCATCTTCGAAATGAATAGGATCATCAACATGACAATACAAGGCAAATAAGGAATTCATTCCTTCATCATAAATGTCACTCAAGTTTCTGAACTTCTTACCTCTTTCATTCGGTGTGCAAGTGCTTGAAGATGCACTTGAACTTCCACTTTGTGGTGTGCTTGGGGAAGCACTTTCATTTCTCCTCAAGGGTGTCACTTGTTGTCCTTGTGTTGGCGCTGTTGTTTGGGGATGTGTTTCAACCATCCCATCATCATCTTCATCATGAGACAAACAGTTCTTAACATTCATTATTTTCTCTATGCTTCCATCCCAAGCTTCCTCCTCAATAAATTGAACATCTCTACTCACAAAAAACTTCTTGGTAGATGGGATATACAACCTGTAAGATTTGGATTCTTCACTGTATCCAATGAAAATACATTTCTCCCCTTTGCTATCCAACTTCCTCCTTAGCTGATCTGGAATGTGTGCATAAGCCACACATCCAAAAACTTTCATGTGGGTGACTCCTTGCTTTCTTCCACTCCACGCTTCTTCCGGCACTTTGTTCATCACTGCTTTTGTAGGACACCTATTCAAAATATACGCTGCACAATTTACAGCTTCAGCCCAATAATCATTTGGCAAATGCTTTGCCTTCAGCATGCTCCTCGCCATATCCATGATGGTCCTGTTCTTCCTTTCAGCAACTCCATTTTGTTGTGGGGTGTACCTTGCTGTAAATTGCTTGTGAATTCCATTTTCTCTGCAAACTCGTAGGAATTCCTTGGAGATATATTCACCTCCTCTGTCAGTTCTCAAAAATTTGATATGCAGGCCACTTTGGTTTTCTACAAGTGCTTTGAAATTTCGGAATTTTTCAAACACTTCACTTTTATTCTTCAAGAAATAAACCCAAGTTTTTCTTGTAAAATCATCAATAAAAGTTAGAAAATATAGGTTGCTTGCTAATGATGGAGTTTGCATCGTTCCACATACATCTGAGTGGACAATCTCTAAAGGTGCCTTTGCCCTTATGCATTTCCCTGATGGAAAACTTTCTCTGTGTTGTTTTCCCAATATGCAACCTTCACAAAGGCTGTCAGGTTTCTCTATCAGTGGTAATCCTCTTACCATCCCTTTTCTGCTCAACAAATTAAGACCTCCAAAGTTGAGATGTCCAAATATCAAGTGCCACAACCAATTTTCATCCTTTGGCACACTTTGGAAAGCCTCTTGGGTAACTGCTGCAATTACCTCTTTGTTCTTCAAATATGCTCTTATTCTGAGAGGGAACATCCTGTTCCTTGTCATCCTAACTTCAGCAATACATCTTTTGCTGGGTGCTATATCCATGATGGTGCATACACCATTCTTAAAGAAAACATTGTACCCCTTATGGACAAGCTGTCCAATACTCAAGAGGTTACATCTCATTCCTGGGACATAGTAGACATCTGCTATGGTTTTCTTTTCACCCTTCTTTGTAAATATTTTGACTTCTCCTTTTCCCATAACAGAGATTTTACTATCAGTCCCAAGTGTGACTTGTGACTTCACACTTTGATCTAAAGTAGAAAACAAAGCTAAGTTTCCTGTCATATGGTTGCTGCAACCTGAGTCTAAAAACCATATGTCTTCACTATTTGTTTCAGCCATGTTACAAGCTAATAAAACATTATTTTGGCTGATATTTTCTCTAGTGATATTTGCACTAGAACTATTATTCATATCATGCTATTTTTTCTTACACTCATTGGCATAGTGCCCATATTTTTTACAATAATAACATTGGACATTGGATTTTTCATACCTTTGTCCTTGAGCATGATGATTTCCACTTTGTTGGCTGCTGCCTTGGCTTTGGTTCTGACTTGGATTGTTTCCTCTTCCTTGAGCATTTGTTGGGTTTTTCCTTCCACCTCTGTTCTGGCTTCTGCCTCTTCCTCTTTTGTTTCCTCTGCCTTGACCTCTTCCTCTTCCAAAGAACATTTGGGTCTTGAAGGCTTGCTCTAGAGATGAGTTTTCATTTCTACTCAACCTCTGCTCATGAGTTATCAGTGATGCATGAAGTTCATCAACTGAAAAGTTTGAAAGATCCTTTGTCTCTTCAATGGTGGTGACAATAGCATCAAACTTTGAGGGTAAGACCCTCAATATTTTCTCCACAATCCTCCTTTCTTCAATGGTTTCTCCATGAGTCCTCATCTGTGTGACTAAACCAATTATATGTGTGAAGAATGAGTCAATGTTGTCTGACTCCTTCATCCACAAATTCTCAAAATCTCTCCTTAGCAACTGTAGTTTTGCTGTTCTCACTTTCTCCATGCCTTGATAGGCTGTCTTGAGGGCTTGCCATGCTTCCTTGGATGTCTTAGCTCCTGCTATCCTTGGAAACACACTCTTGTCTAAGGCTTGATATAAAAATACAAGGGCTTTTGAATCCTTCTTCCTATTGCTCTTCAATAGGTCTTTCTACCCCTGAGTTAATCTGTTAAACTCAGTCTCATTTGCTGGTTCATCAAAACCATCTTCAACAAGTTCCCATAAATCTTGACATGCAAACAGGGCTTTCATGGTTATTGCCCAATAGTCATAGTTTGTCCCATTGAACTATGGGAATTGAGGGTTAAACAAACCCATACTAGTGCTTGTGCTAGCCATTCCTTGCATTCTCAGCTATGCATCTAAATCCTTGACTGTGTATTTAAAATACTGACTGTTCTTTCAGCAGTAACACAAAAACTTTGAGAAATACCTGAGTATTTTCTTGACTGAGCCTTCACTCTACTGGAGAAGCTGCTGCAGCAAGAAAATCCTTCCTTCAGCTTCTTTGAATGTCTTCAAAGAGCCTGAACCTGCTCTGATACCACTGTTGGGGATTTTTCTGGTAAAATCCCAAAAACAAACACAATAAAAAAAATGCACACAGAGACAATGCTCTGTTTCACCACAGGATTTTTAACACAGCGGAAAACATAAAAAAAATTCTTGAGCAGTGGGCAGAGTTCATACACACCAAGGATTTATATTCATAAAAAGATTGCTATTACAGATTATGATCTTCCTCTCTCAGAGAGGGATTCACCACTTGCATTACACTGCTGTGTGTAAATTACACTTAGACATTTTTCACAATGTTGTGTGTTATCTTTTTCATATTCGGAACATTACATACGCAATTTTGTGCTTCCCTTTCAATTACTCTCTTACCAAAAAAAATGAAACATTACATTTATATATGACAACCAGAAAACTTACATACGTTTTCACTTGCCATGCTGCCATAAAAGAAAACAGTAAAAAATTAAATGGTCTTACCGGCTTTTACTGGTGCCCATACTCCCGCTGGAACAAAATTAAAAACTTCACCAAAAACTTACCAACCACAGTAAATTGCATTTACTGTTTTACTGAGATAAATGGCGGTAAGGAAACTTTTACTTCACGTCAAATTTATTTGTTGGCTTTTGCTTCAACCATTATACAATATGGTTTTGGAAATCCATCGGGTCCGGACTTCATCGCATGGCACACATATATGCAAAATTTGTGCACCCATGGTTTCCCTGATTGCAAAATACCGATCACAATCTCTGTCGATACCTCCGATACAACATATTTTAACATATGCCTAAAATGCATAAAAAAAACATAAAACTAGCCACTGCCGGAATTGAAATAACTTTAAACAAAATGTTGAATACCCATCGGGTCCGGGATATCGGGTCGCAACTTATCTCATGGTAAAGGCTGCCCATTTGGTTTCCGCCGATAGCAATATCGGAGATCGCTCATGGCAAATAACAAAAACAACTTTATAATACTCGCTGCCATTTCGCCGATGCGATATCGGCTGATCGCACATCGCTCCAAGGTGAATTGTTGGGGTTTCTCATCGCTGGAGCACAGTTGAAATTACGTTTTCAACAGGATCATTAGTATTGAGTGATGGGATCTATACCACCCTTGGCGAGTTACCTAGTGAACAAGCATATTCCTGAGCTATTGTGAGATAGGAGGTCAGGTAAGTGCTAAGAGGTTGCAGAATTGAGAGCGTCGGATGCAAGAAATGCTATAGGAAATGAAAGCAAGTCTGAAGTTAGGGCTAAAGCCACAAATCCTCATCATTGAATGTGGAGCACACATCTCAAGCCTCCAATGATCATCCAGGAGGAGTTGACTAGAGAGCCACATGTTTGCCATGTGAAGAGGCAAAGGTGTCGTCTGATGAGTGGGTTGTAGCTAATTCCACCCAGGAATGGGACAGGTAGTAGAATGTGCCATATTAGGATGTGAAGCATATAGGACAAGGATATAAACTCAAGGAGGACATTTTAGTAATACCATGAACAGTTTAATAATGTAATGAGAGAAGTAATACTCTAAATGTTAGGTGGAAACATGTCATTCTTCGAAGAGAGCGGCACTTAATTCATAAATTTGGTTATCCTGACTGCATTAACCCAAGTTATATGGAAAAGAATTTCCAAGGCGACCAATGAGCACTAACATGATAAGACCATGGGATAGGCATGACCTTTGGTTGGTCTAGCCCTATTTCTATCGACCTATGAAGGGGGTGTGGGGGGTGTTGTTCAAAAGTTAATCCTCTTTTAAGTATATACTATGGATAATGTAGGTTGAAAGATACCTTTACCATTTTCATTTAATAAAAAAAGAGTGGATAGGTGGTTGATATTAAACACGTAAGTTTATATATCAAATATATATATATAAAATATATATATATATAAAGGAATATACAGGTATGTGACAAGTGGTATTAGAGCATTAGTTTCAACCCTCGTAACTAATGGGTATAGCTATACAATTGAGAATTTCTTGTGAAAATAATTGGTTACTAGACATACATTGGTTCTAGAACAATAATATGGAGGAAGTAATTATAATAAATATGTATTGCATAACCACTGAATGGTAAAGGAAACATAAAACTAATTCATTTTTTTTTTCTTTTTAAATCTCTATAGATACACATACAGGGAGTATACAATAGGTAGAAAATTTTTACCTTCCTAAATAATTTTGAGATAATGCTTGAACCAACAAGAATACCATTTCAGGTGGGAAACCAATAGGTGGATTATAGAAAAATTGAAGAAGCCAGCAGGTGCTGAAAAAGAAATTGAGAAAGTTGGCAACAGAAATTGTTGCTAAAGACGACCCAGCTCAAAATTTTAATAAAAACGGTTGTGCCAATTACAAAGGGTAGAGTGGATAGGTTTGGTTGGTTATCACTCGCTGATCTTTTATGAATTTTACCAATAGTAATATACCACGAAATATGAGAAAACCAAAAAAAATTCACTTCTTGATCAACAAATTGAGGTAGCAAAATTAACATTATTAGTAATAAGGGAAACAATATACACCCACTTGATATATGTTTATCTTTGAGGGGAAAAGGTGGGTTCTTACAATTACTAAAGCTTGATTGCAAATGGTAGAGTGATATCTGGATGAACATCTTATCGAGTAGTTACATAGGTTCCCAAGAACATTGAAATTTAAATTTTATGTTTTGGAAGTCACTAACAAATACAAGAAGTGATATTGTGGTACACAAAGAGGAGTCATACAACACGTAAGCTCATAAATTAGAAAATAGAGAAAAATGGACCCAACCAAATATATAAATAGGTCTAGTCTTGTATAAACGCAAATAGTTCTTATATATTTTACCACATTAGCATTATTGCAATATCTATTTTGTGATTCTAAACTATATGAGATGAATTTTCAAGGCATTCATTCCATTAGTGCCACAATACTTTTACAAACTATAAGTATACAACCTTATTTCCTACTACTCTGGCTAATAAATAGTGTGTGGTTGCTTTGACACTTCCATTATGGTACACATGGGAACAAATATTTAAGTATATATGTGTAAGATATATTCCATTGTTATAAAACACATGTGATCATAGAAATTTATAATCTAGGGGCATTAGTAGTTGCAATTGGTACGAACATTAACCCATACCATATTCTAGGATAATTATGTTCACATGAGAATTAAGATCAAATTTTGTCACACTAAAAGGTTGAAAGAATATAAAGACACGCTCAGGATAAGGAGTGAGACTTTTATAAGTGTTCCTATGAGAGTCCCAAACTATCTTCACTAGATGTAGATTAGAAGGTCCTAGTTGACCATTTATGGCCATCAAAAGTGGTTTGAGATAAGTACAAATAGTGATGTTGTAGTATTTTCTTCATTTGATTGAAGTGTTACTACACTTAGAAAAGGAGTCCTTGAGATGTAGATCTATGGTGGAAAATGTTAGAGGATCATAGAATGAATAAAAGAAAAAAACAAGATAGGGAACTTATAGTTATATCATATTATGTAATAGATAAAACTTAGGAAATATATATATCTATATATATATATATATATATATATATATATATATATATATATATATATATATATATATATATATATAATATATATATATTATATATATATATATATATATATATATAGAGAGAGAGAGAGAGAAGAGAGAAGAGAGAGAGAGAGAGAGAGAGAGAGAATGAATGCAGAAAAGCATGCCAAGGTAGATTTGCAGTTGGAAACCAACATTGGAAAACATGACGGAGTATTGAGGGTTTCTTTAAGCTAAATTACAACACATAATTGAAATTTATATTGTATTTTCTCAGGAGTACACAGTTCTGAATGTCATCATTTATTTGAAATTGATTATTTCCTAGTATGCTTAACCCTGTAATATGAGAATTCTTAATTTAAAATGAACAGATATCACGTATTGGAGAGATAGGTAGTTGAGTTGAGAAGCTGGCCATATAAATTGAGAGTTGAGGTTCAAATCTAATGTATAATTTTATAGTGAGTTGTATGTGTGAACTAGCATACACTAATGAAGGAAAAGTTTTGTTGACAAAAAAAAATGGAGGTACTAGAAGGCAGTGCAGAAACAATGTAGAAATTTCTAGTTGTATACTTTAGTGAATGATTGGATCAATGTGTGAATCCACAGAAATTTGCAAAAAAAAATCTTGAGGATTTTTTAATTAGAACAATTATGAGAAGGTGGATTGAAATCATGTCACTGGGAAAGCTAGTAGGATAGAAGGAAAATCAACGGAGCAGACCATCAAATGGAAAAACCTTAAGAAGAAATCAAGGAAAGGCAGAGCCAAACCTTGGAAAGGAGGCCTTAAATTTATTTTTGTTAGTAATGAAAACATACTCATGAGATTGAACATGGTTTGAATAGGTGAAAATAAATCCACTAATACATTGTGTTTGGATACATATAAAAGTGTAAATCAATTAAGTATCTATGTTGGCGATGTCTTTATACCCTCGCCGACTATTGGAAGGGTATGGACATGTGTAAAAAAATAATCCAAAGGAAATTGATTAAGGTCACTTCGGAGAAAACAAAAATGAACTAGTCAATAGAATATCATCTCACACTGAAATACACATGATGGTTGCGTACTAGATACAAGTAATGAACTCACAGAATAAAATAAAATCATGAAAATGGTTAGGTAATTATGGTGTCCATATGTAAGCAATATGGAAGGAAAGTGGGAAATTCCTATATTGAAATTCACAGTAAATCATACCTATGTCATTAGATATAATTGTAAATGATTAGAAAAAACAAAACAAAAACAAAACAAAACCAAAAAAAAAAAAAAAAAAACAAAACAACAAAAAAAAACAAACAAAACAAAAAACTAAAACTAAAAATAAAAATAAAAAACTAAAAAAAACAAAACAAAACAAAACACAAAACACAAAACACAAAAACAAAAACAAAAAAACAAACAACAAACAACAAACAACAAACAAAAAACAAACAACAAAGAACAAACATAAGCATAAACAAAACAGAAACAACAAACAATAAACAATAAACAAAAAACAATAAACAAAAAAAACAATAAACAATAAACAAAAAACAAAAAAACAAAAACAAAAAAAACCTATGGCATTGTCATGAGTTTATATTAAATGTTAATAACATTGTTTGAAAGCATATGAATAGTGTGATAGATGCATACACACTGTAGGAAGTGAGCGTTAGCATGAGTGCAATCATACTTGAAAAAGGAGGCAATTTCCTTCTGCCACTAAAAACATTTGAGGTAGGCATAACTAAGCTTAATTGAAGGGTGGTTCACTCATGATGTTTTAGCCAAGAAAAGGGACAAAGCAGTAAGTGCACAACTGATACTATAATATTTCATGTTTAGCTTATTACACATTGTCCCTTAATAATTGTTATTTTATTGGGAGCAATGTGAAAAGAAATATAGAAATTTGTATATTGAATTTCGTAAGTATGGCCACCAAGCTTACTATAGTAATATACTAATGGTACTAACATTAAGGAATGTATGTGAATAGCACATTGTGTACATGTGGGAACAAAAAAAAAATGGAGGCACATGTTCGGTAAATATGAAAATATATCAAAAGAGGAGCATGACATAATTTCAAGAATATGAATGCCCGGAAATTGAGTCATCACGTTGGGTGAAAAAAACAGCTGATTGAAAGCAGGAAGGATAAGAAGTAATCTTTTTAGTCTTAGGAAAAGATGAAGGTTTCTGACAACATGAGGAATATAGCAAAACATTACTACCACACTGAACCCATAGCATGGTAACCATAGTGATTAATTAGTATTTCTTTGTAATGTATTCTATATATCATTATCTAAGAAATACGTATATGATAGATTCTATCTAATTGATTTGGAAATGCTACAGGTGAAGTTAAGAAAGAGACTTCCTGATGGGATTCGATGCATCTCAGACCATAAAGAGATCTAGCTCTGGAATTGAGTTGTTGATCAAGATAAAGCACAAAGAGAATATTTATTTTCAAAGAGGATATAGGGGAAACAAACCATGCAAATGGAAAAGTTACCCAGCAAATTTCAAGGAAAAGGAACTGGACAACAAACATTGAAGACATGGGGAGGAGAATGTAATATCCCTCTATTGCGGTAAAACTACTCTAGTTAGACTGAGTTGGATTAGATAGAATGGCGGAAAATCAAAAGAATAATATTGAACTAATTATGTAAATGGTTA
Organism: Pinus taeda; assembly: GCA_000404065.3. Taxonomy (NCBI): domain Eukaryota; kingdom Viridiplantae; phylum Streptophyta; class Pinopsida; order Pinales; family Pinaceae; genus Pinus; species Pinus taeda. Next base: position 51,405 of record APFE030018816.1, read on the forward strand.
TTTATTAATAAATAAATATATGGGATGTATGTACTTGGGAATGAGACACCTAGAAACAAAATTCTTGCCAAAATAAAATAAAGATAAAATCTCATTGATAAATGAGATTTGATAATTCTTTCATGATAATAATTCTAGATGAAATTCTAGATAAGCTTAATGAATGGGAGAGAAAAAATCCATTAAGTTGCTTAGCTGGAGAAATATGCCAAACCTAGATAAGCATAAAAGCATCGCAAGATAGAAAGGCATGCTTTTATGGAAAATCCTAGGCAATTAGATAAGAAAATCCACAAAATAGGGAATTTGCTAAAGGAAATCTTATCATGAATGAAAGGCATTAAATACATGTCGAAGTGATCAACGAGGGGGAGACCCCGGAAAGAATTCTAAGCGCGGGGGTGAACTGAAGGGAACAATTCTAGGTTGGGTGGAAAATGTGTCAAATTCTCACTTGTTGTTCTTCATAGTGAATCTCATTAGATTTTTTATTATTTCGTCAATATGTTATAACACATAAAGTTGTAGTTGAATAATTTCCTTGATTGGTAAGTTGTCAATAACTTCTTAATTTAGTTTTTAGAAGCTTGGTAGTTTGTTAAATTCCTTCAAGAGTTGTGGATTTCTATTGAAAATTATTAATTATGTTAAAATTGGTTAATCATGTGATCATGTATGTAACTAAGTATAATTGAATGTTTTTTCTCTGCCTACGGCTCATGAAATTACTTTTAATAATGAGAGGCAAAATTATCTCAATTCAGCAGACTTACACTTACATGAAACATACACCTGTTCAAATGCATTCTGATTATTATGTAATTACTTCCACCAAATTAGTGGAATATATAACTTGATTTACCATTAGCTAGTGGGGAAGTGATCATTATAAAAGGATTAGATTCGATGAACTTTACTGTTAGGAAGTTGTTATATTAATACTTCAATTATTAGGAAACTTTTCTCATTGATAAATATAGGACTATTGAAATGATGTAATATGAATTAAGAAGAACATCGTTATATTTCGAATTAAGGGAAATTATGTCTGCAACATGTACAAACCAGGAATTATGGATCTAGTTATAATATGATTAGAGTATACATATGTTTCACTAGTAATTAAAAGGTTTATGGAACCAGACTGATTGTAGAATCACAGGTAGTTAAGTAAAAATCGAATTAGAAGTAGTTGTTGGGTGAATCGTTTAAAAAGTGGTAATTTGAGGATTAATAGGAGATTAAAAGCATTGGTGTTACCAAGACTTATATATGTCTTTGAAAGTTTGGGTACAGAAAAACTAATAATGTCATAAAGATATTAAGGAGAGGGGAAAAGGACAAGACCTCAGTGTAGTAACATAATTTGAACAATAAATATTCTTTGAAGGAACTATCAAAAAGCATACTTTGAAAGAAATATCAAAAAGCTCCAGTTACCATAGGGACAGTTTTATATCTATGCCCAAAACTACGAGTGGCAAGAAATCTCAAAACAAAACAAATGTCGACAATGAAAAAACTAATCCTTTAGGGGTTATAGAAAGTTGCTCTATTGGTTTTCCACTAGGCTAAAAATAGAAATCATTGTCTCACAGCTAAATTCTACAGAAAGCTAAGTTTCTAAAGAAGAATTGGAAGCTATAAGGCATAAGAAGTTTTATATAAGTAAATTAAACCAAACATTCACCATTTTGAAGTGAGAGTAATAAGAAAAGTCAAAATCTTATATGTGTAGATGGTATTACACTTTAAGATACTAAGGTTTCCATGGTAGATGTAATTCATAGTTAATATAAACAATTCCATGGAATGGAATTAGCATCTAACAAAATTAAATTACAAAGGATGTAAGAAGGTAGACTTTAATAAGCCACAGAATAACCATTACGAATTGCATCCCTTAGCAAGGAAATGTAAAATCACTCACAGAGTCATATATACTTTTTCAGAACATACATAAAATTGGTAATTACTCTGGTAGGTAATACCTATAAGCGTTAATAGAACTCTTAAAACTAGATTGTATTAATTCATAAATAGAATCGTTTCAGTTGGTTCCAGAATCATAGCCTATGCACAGAATATATCAAAATCTTAAAATCTCAATCAGACAATTATAAAGGGAACCGATTAAGCCTTTTTGGAAAGGGAATAGATATATAGTCAAAATATACTAGTGACTGTGAATTTCTCCACAACAGCTTCCAGGATGAAGAAACTACACAACTAGGTCATAAGCAAGAAAATGTTGTTACGACAGTCAGAGTGGATGGAACTCTCAACTCTAAAACTTCAGAAATAATTTAATTTGCATAGCAATACTTTCATGACTCTTGGAAGTCAATATAATGGTGGGCAACAACCTAGAAATATAAGAGCCACGAACAACATGATTCCATTGAATAACCAGAAGATGTGCCTTCCAAACTGCGTCACAGTAGGAAATGCCTACCTACGCAACCCATGAAAAATAAAATAAGTTAATTAAGAGTGAAACAGGTTGTAGTTTTGATATATCTACCCAATAAATGGAATATTAGGGGTATTATACACTTACCCTTGAACATGAAACGATCAACTGAGAGCTTGGCGCAGCTCCGCATGTATCCATTAGGGTAGAGGTTGACATTTGAATTTTTCCACTGATGAGAAATATAGTACAGATCGGAGTAATAATGTCACCAAAGGTTAGAAAATGGGAGAAATCAAACCATTTAAGGATAAATAATTTACCCTTGAAAGAAATGCTTCAGCGCAGGGGTGGGATTTCACAACTTCCATGGTTCAAGATCCTAAGCCACCCATGATATCTATACAAGGAGAAGGAAAATGATTTGGGGAAATTACGGATTCATATACCATATACAGATCCATCAAAAAATTAACGACTCTCTACCTACCCATAAGCAAAGCGCGACGACCAGTAACAACGAGTGGTACCCTGGGATCTACTCAGAAGAAGCTTATTTTAGTTCAAGTAAATTATTACCAAAACAAACTCAAAACTTAAACCCACTGTCAAAGGGTAATAGAACAGATTGTGTTGATCATTCATTCTTTTTTTGGGATGCACACTTGTTACGAATTATTATTCTCTTGTTATCGGAATTGATACTCTTGTTTTGAGAATTGTGTGTTTTTCTTGTTAGCATAAGAATTGTACACAATATCTGTTTCCAAAAATATACACATATTTTACAATATTTGTTTTAAGTACGGTATGATTCATTTGTTTTGTGACTCTGTAGCTCATTCATATACAAGATTTTTAGGCGAATCAATTATATCCATATCATTTTACTTGCTTTCTTGTCTATTGTTTATGTTTTCCTTGTTGTTGAGAAATAGTTCATAGTGAAATTAAAATACTATTTCATTTTTTTTTAAACATGATTTCTAAAGCAACAATGAACAAGCATGTTTGAAGTGTGATTGTTAAATAATTGATGGAGAAGCATTTTTTGTTATAGAAAGAAATGTTCCACATGCAATACTAAGGCATCATAACCTATTTCGTATGAACAATTTTGAATATGAGGTGGGAGATTTCCTATTGGATAGATGCAAACTCTTTTGCATTTTACATATATGTCAACATGATTTCGTGAAGGAACAATAGAAAATTTTAGGAATTGTTTACATGAATGGAAGACCGAAACCATACCATCTTAAGAACGTGAATTGACTATATATGCATTAATACATATGCATGGTGTAGATAGCCCGGATGTTTACTTAGAAAGGACAAAAAAATCAGCTTAACATACTATCGTTGTAGAGGAAAGAAGACTCTCGGGAGACAGTTTGTATACATTGGTTATTGAATTGGCTAAAAATTCCCATGATACTTTGGTCAAAGACAACAATGAAAAACTATTTTCATTTTAATTCATATTTATACAAAGAAAGTTATGACATATTGTTCCATGGCGATAATTTAATTTTGAACATTTCAAACCACTCATCTGTAAGAAAAAATGTTCGATAGGACCTGATAATGAACCTATAATAAATATAACAACATGCAAAGAAACATAAGATGGATGGATATAGATAGATAAAAGCATGGACAGTTATAAGGTTAAGATATTTTCTGGGTTCAAGAGTATTTATGGTAAAATTTGTATTGAAACAATATGCCAATTAATGGAGAATGAGTATGATGTTCCTTATTTATGGCTCATAATTGCACACACTTTTTGAAACACAATAATGCATAATGATTCATTTGCATTAAACAATATTAAAAAATACATGGGCGAAAATGAAATTAAGTGATTTCCTATAATAGAAAATTAGCCAAGATACATTATACAAATAGAAATTCCATATGAAAAATGGAATATAGGCAATGGTCTTTTTTTATGACGGGATACAATATATTTTCAACATAACTTTAAGAATATGGTATGCTAACAATCTAGCTATTGAGTCTGAATTTCTTTTATTCCAAGAAGACAGACCGATATTCCATATTATGCAATTTGGTATGGCTGCAGGTCATTTGCATTGTAAACCTCTCAAAGAAATATCACAACAAAAAAACATTCCATGTACTATTGAAACAGTTAATGAAAAGCAATTTATAGAAAATTTCAATAAAAAACATAGTGACATTAATATGTCTGACTTTGAAAACATCAACATGAATGAAAATCGTATAGAAATTGATATGGAATCTGTCAATGAAAATAATAAATCATGACTATCAATGCGTAGAATCAAAATATATATAAGAAACACGGATGTTTTTGAAATAAATGTTCTAAGAAAACTATGCAAGCCATTATATTCTAGCTCTAATCACATGAACATTGATGAAAATATTATGGAACTTAATAGGAAGTCTCAATGGAATCAAAAGACCGCATTCTTTGTTGTGTGAACTCAAAAAATACATGAGAAAATAAATGTCATCGAAACAAGACGGATTACTAGAGGATCAAAACGGAAAAAGTCAATATAAGATAGCATATTTGTTAATGAACAAAAAGCATTGTTGTATATATTTGTTTACACAATGGAGACATTATCTGAACAACAATATTTTAATAAAAATACAAGATGTTCCTATTTATGACTGTGCAATTTGCAATCCAACTTAGTTTAAAATATATGTCACTGAAAAAAATTAGTGATGTGTCGAAAATTAAATGCATATGAAAAAAATGAAGAAAGACATTAAACAATGACAAAGTTATCAAATTTGAAGTTTCGGATAAAATTAGTCATAATAGAAGAATTTATATAGTAAAATAACTTTATGAATTGGAGGAATGATTAATATCATTACGATTACCACTTTTGCAAACATGAGAACTAGGACAACGTTTTAGAAAACCACAATTGGAATTGACTAGCGGACTAATCAATGTACCTACTAACATATCTTGATTCAAATCACACTCCCTTTTGGCATACATGAATCTAGTATTGCGGTCGTTGTAATTACAATATGCTTAGTATTTAAAAGCATATTTGTTGTTGGGAGTATGTGTTCATAAATTCATGAGGAATTGAGACGATTTTGTAAAACCTCACTTTATAGACTAGAGAAAGTCAAAATAAAATAAAATTGGAAACAAGTATTTGTTCAAAACAAAGATGTATATGCATGTGAGACAGATGCAGATACATATTGCAGTAATGATAATGATTATTGTGATGAAGAGTCCGTGACAAAGGAAATGTTACAAGGATTTAGTGATCCTTATAGTCTTTATGATCTTTGCAATAATCAAATAAACATTGCTTCACCCATAGAAAATTTTAGGGGCGAATGTTCGCCCTTTGGCGAAATTAAGGGGTTTTAAATTTTTAGTGGGCGAATATTTTGTATCATAGTACATTTTTACAAATCACCTCAAATAGCCCACCTTATTTTAAGGGAGAGGGTAACAAAGGTAAATTTAGCCCTTGAAATTAGGAGTTACAACTTCCATTCACCCATTTTCAAGATAGGTTTTATTTAAGTGAATCCATTTGCCCATTTTCAAGAATAGGTTTTATTTAAGTGAATCCTAGGGGCCAAATACCATATTTATAAAAGAGGTATGGTAAATTAATAGAAATATAAATAAATGAGAAGTATGGTAAATAAATAAAACATTTTTTATATTACTCCATAAGTCACCTTATATAAATACAAGGGTGTAAACAAATAAAAATATAAGTAAAGTGGAGGTCTGGTAAATAAATAAAACGTCTTTTTATACTTACTCAAAAGGTATGGTAAATAAATAAAAATATAAATAAACTAGACGTATGGTAAATAAATAAAAAGTCTTTTTATATTTAGTCCATAGCCCTCGTTCTACTTATGAAGGCTCAAAAAAAGAGGTTTTATTTAAGTGAATCCTATGGGCCAAATACCATATTTGTAAAAGAGGTATGGTAAATTAATAAAAATATAAATAAATGAGAGCTATGGTAAACAAATAAAAAAATATATATATTTACTCCATAAGTCACCTTATATTTACGAACACTCAAAAAATGAGTTATATTTAGGTGAAACCTATGGGCAAAATACTATGGACAAATACCATGGACTAGATTGTTATTAATACCATGCAAAAAAAACATTATTAGTATTAATAAAAATAAAAATGGCACATGGTATTGACCCATGGTATTCACCAAAGTGGCACATGGTATTGACCCATGGTATTCACCTGGAATGTAGCCTATTTAAATGGGGGAATTAACCAGCATAGACCATCTTATCCTGGATCTACTAACCTTGAGAGGGTATCAAATATCATGATATGAAACTAGGATAGAGTAAAAAATATTTGAATCCCTCCTCGGGGCTTTATGGATCAAGAGTAAAAATGGATGTTGTAATTTAATGTATGTTAACATTTAGCTGGTTAAAATAAAAAATAAAATAAAAATCAACTATAATTTAATTAATTTTTTATTAAAAATTACTAAATAGTAATTTCAAAGCTCCGGTTTATGATAACCCATGGAATACCAAGATTACAAGATTTTATAATTTTGAGTAAAATATTTTCCATGCCTGGTGAGAGATTCACCAAAAAATTATATATACATATTATAAAATCGCCTTCCATTTTTCCTATATACCATGGAGATTCGCCCATTTATTATTCTTATAAATTTAGGGGGCTTCTTAAAATTTTCCCTAGCTTCGGGTGAAGGCTATAAAACTTTGGGGATATTCACATATAAGTATTCGGAAGAGATGAGATTTCCCACACAATTTTATGGAAAAAAATTATTATATTGTGTTAAAAGAAACTTACATATCTCGATATTGCTAAGTGGCAATATTTTCTTCAAGATCATGATTTTGTGTATCATATAATGAATTTATTTTGCAAAATAGTGTGAATTATCCCCAATCAAGTATTTAGTTTTATTTGGATTCATATAATAAAATGATAATTAAAAGTGAAAAAAATAATAGCTAAAGATGTTAAAACAAAGGCTAATTTTAAATGCATTCTTGCATCAAACACGTATATGGATCTTAGGCGAATACAGGCATCGTTGGACTATTTTTCTCATTTTCTCAAGAATTTATATGCAATGATCCGACAATTACTTGCACCGACTTTATTTGTTTTGTTTAGCAGTGTTGAACACATCTAACATCCTTTAGTAAAGACTTTGCAACAAATACACCAACCAAAAAAAAGTACTAAAAATGAAGTAGATGAAGGTGATATTGGTACCTTGATAAGAAATGACTGCATCACTTGTGTACAATATTACAGAAGCGGAATGAATTCTCTACACTAGTTAATTTCACATGAGTCCAAGTACGTTGGACTATTTTTCTCATTTTCTCAAGAATTTATATGCAATGATCCGACAATTACTTCCACCCACTTTATTTGTTTTGTTTAGCAGTGTTTAACACATCTAATATCCTTTAGTAAAGACTTTGCAACAAATACACCAACCAAAAAAAAGTACTAAAAATGAAGTAGATGAAGGTGATATTGGTACCTTGATAAGAAATGACTGCATCACTTGTGTACAATATTACAGAAGCAGAATGAATTCTCTACACTAGTTAATTTCACATGAGTCCAAGTACTTTGGTGATATCGTTGACTATTTCTTTGTAACATAATTCCAAAATCGAGGAAGCCAAGGAAGCCAACATGAACATGGATTGATATGGATTAAAAATGATCCCATTTATGGAATAAGTACGGATACTGAAATTTAAAACTTTGTTGACAAGTACTTGTGTTGTGATTCAACCAAAATGCATACAAATCTAAAAATGGTCCAACTTCATCATCACACAAGCACTTATAGAAAAGGAAAACGGATGCATTTCAGGTTCAATTTTCGGATACCACTAATGCCAAGGACATGAATACTTGAGCCTGTGTAATTTGACAATGCAAAGACAAAAGTGAATTAAAAACGATATTTGATGCACAAGAGCATATAAACATGATGAGACATATACATTTGATATTTTTTTGGAAAAAATAGGTATAAGTGAATTTAATTATATCCATGCAATTCAGTGTGCTCTGAGATGAAGAACAATTTTGTTGAAAAGAGAACTAGCCCCACATTTGGAATAATAGCTTTACTCGGCATATTACATTAATCTATGGTGAAAAAACTGATGCTCAATTTTTACTTGATTCATATGCTACATCTACTTATTGTAGTTCATACATGACAAAGCTAAATAAAACAATGACGTTGATGTTTAAATGCGTGCGAAGCGAGTGTAAAAAAAATGATGGTGATATCATTGAAAAAATTGCGAGACTTGAAAAACATTTAATGAACTTACAACATATGTCTTCACATCAAGCTATATATATAGTGTTGTTAATGCGACTGAATACTAGTTCAAGAAAATGTATATTTATTAATACTTAAGCAAGAGATGATCGAACCTTTTTACTAAAGAAACCAAGAGACTTGGAACGTGAACTGGATGATTCGGAAAACATAGCATGTTTATCAATTATCGATCACTATTTGTAATGACCAAAAGAAACCAAACATGATGTTTAGTGTAATTTTCATCTTGGATTGTAGATTACTGTGGTGTGGTTTCTGAGAGACTGAATTCGGATATTCCACAGTGTTCATCTTTTCATTAGTCGACGTTTCAAACCTAGACCAAGACTCATCATCAGGACTGATTTACAGATAAGGGAAAAGAAAAGTGTGTGATAAATATGGAATAGGAGGGTAGGGAGGGGTAAGATTAAAATCCCGACATTGCTTGAGGAAGTATAGATCTATTTCTTTTCTCTGTATTTTAACCCTTGTTTTCTTGAGATTACGAATCTCTTTCCATGTATCCCCTCCGTATAGGGTAACGATCTTGGATTGTAGATTACTGTGGTGTGGTTTCTGAGAGACTGAATTCGGATATTCCACAGTGTTCATCTTTTCATTAATCGACGTTTCGAGCCTAGACCAAGACTCATCATCAGGACTGATTTACAGAGAAAAGAAAAGAAAAGTGTGTGATAAATATGGAATAGGAGGGTAGGGAGGGGTAAGATTAGAATCCTGACATTGCTTGAGGAAGTATAGATTTGTTTCTTTTCTCTGTATTTTAACCCTTGTTTTCTCGAGATTACGAATCTCTTTCCATGTATCCCCTCCATATAGAGTAACGATCTTGGATTGTAGATTACTGTGGTGTGGTTTCTGAGAGACTGAATTCAGATATTCCACAGTGTTCATCTTTTCATTAGTCAACGTTTCGAGCCTAGACCAAGACTCATCATCAGGATTGATTTATAGAGAAAAGAAAAGAAAAGCGTGTGATAAACCAAAAAAGAGGAAATGTCAATAGACCATATGTTATATGGTACATAAAGTATAATAAACATATTCATGTTGATAACTATTACAGAGAACAATTGATGGTGTATGTCCCATATTGTAGAGATGAAAACGTATTTTGGGAACTATATTTGAGTTGGAAGAATACATTTTTCTTATATAAGAAAACCATAAAATTTAATGAGCGAAAATTCACCAAAGAAATAATGACAAAGTGGATCAATATTGATAGCATAGTTACTGAGCCTAAAAACAAAGAGAGCGAATTGTTTGAAAGAAATTTGTCTCCTTGTGAAAAAATGGAAAATGAAAAATGTTATCAAGAATATGATATTGAATCAGATATACAATATTTGCAAAAGGATAAAAATGAAAAATCAATTTTTGAGAGACCTTATGAACATGTAAAGCAGTGACAAGTATTAGAAGAAATATAAATTTGTAAAATCATGAGAATTTTTAATCCAGAACATGCAAGAATAATGAAAGAAATAGATGACAACAAGAAAAAAATCCAAATGACCCATGTATGTACTTGTAATAGGTGGCGTGGGGGTTGGAAAAATGTTTATTGTTATAGTAATATTCCAATCTCTAATTCGCTTATACAATAACATATTTGGATATGACCTATGCTAATTAAAAAGAACATTCACAACATATATAGGGAGGGAAATATTCAATGCGAGCAGTATATCATTTAATTATGTATTCCATTTACCATTCAACAAATCAAAATATATTTCACTTAAAGGTGAAAAATAGACACATTAACAAAACATTGTGAACAACTTTGTATTATTCTAATTGATGAAGCTTCTTTGATAGGTTCAACATTATTATACCATGTCAACAAATGCTTGTGTGAAATTAAGAATAATTCTTTAGCATTTTTGGAAATATTGATGTTATATTCTCAGGTGACTTGTTCCAACCGCAGTTGATCAAAGACCCTATGATTTTTTAGCAACTAATTTTAGCGTGCGAAAACTAGTATATGATTTTTGTAAAGAGAAAGTCAAATACTATGAATTGTGCATGAAAATGCGTAAAAAATATAACAAGTTCATTGAAATCCTTAACAAAATTTGAGTGAATCAACAGTCGGATGAAGACATAAAATATATCAATGATAAGTGTTATAGACCTACCCCAATAGATCCATTGTTTCGATATCTATTTGACATAAATAGATATGTACAAAAGCATGATGAAAAAATGTTGTCACATGTAAATGAAGAGCTAATAGTTCTTGATGAAATTGACAAATCTCATGACAAGAAAATAGGATTTGTTGCATTTGATAAAATAATGAGATTGCCATCAAGAATACTTATCAAATTCAATGTTCTTATTGATCTATACACAAGGAGCTATAATGAAGAAGACGGTCTTGTTAATGGCGTTGATGAGATATGAAAAAACCATATGAAAAATAACAATAATGTTGATGTGTTATGTATAGATTTCGTAAATCTAGAGATCGACAAACTTCAAAGAAACAATTATCATGAATTTTATGATGAAAATGTTTCATCTAATTGGACACCAATATTGCACATTTCAAATCCATTGACATGTAATAGCAAGAGCTTTAGAACTATAGTGCACAAACAATTTCTGATATGCTAGCTTATGCTAGAACAATTCACTGATCACAGGGTTTAACATTAAATTGACTTTCATTTGATCCAATTGACATTTCAACACATGGACTAGTTCACATAGCACTGTTGTGTGTCAGAATGATGGAATCGTTGTATAAATTTTGTGTAAATAAGAAAGTATTAGAAGGAACAAAACGCTCAAGAACTGAAGCATCATGGAAATTATGGTATATGGAGAGGCCGATAGTAAATGCAAACACTTTAACATTTGCAAGTTTGAATACGCGAAGTCTACATACTCATGTGAATGACATTATGTGCGATGAATATTTAATGAATGTTATGATTCTATGTATCCATGAAATGCATTTAAAATATCGACCATCCAACACTAAATTTCGTAAATTCAATTTCAACATATCAAATTGTCTTCATGGAGTAATTACTTACATACAATAGAACATAGAAATTGTATAAATGAAAAGCATTTGCAATGACAGAATCAAACTTGTTTTTCGGAATTACATTTCCAATATCGAATGCATAATAAATGTATATGTTGCAGCACTTGTACCTATTTCCACAATCATTGAAGAAATAACAAAAGAGAAGGCACAATTTGCATTTAGTGATTACATTTTTATACTTATTGGATATTTCCATATTGACTTCAAATAGAAATAGAAGTAATCAACTACTAGAATATATGTGGTTGGAACAATTACAAGAATACCGAGGAAATTTATTTTTGGGAAAAGGATAATTATTGATCACATTTGGAAAAAAAATCCCTCTTCATCAATGTCATTCTCATGCTTCACATTCGTACTAGAGTGACCATGATATAGTACATTCTTCGTTACACTTTGAGTAATTATCAGCTTGTAAAAGCTATACAATTTTTTTTTTTGAAGCAATAAAGTTCATAAGAAATTATAAGTGCAATAGAGGACACTTTTCCAAGTTTTAGCTATTTTTGTATAGGAATTAACCACAGATTTGTTTATTTGTTGTAATGTGTAGTCTAAAATGAATAGGTAATTAATGTTAATGAATAGAACTTTGCTTTAGTTGTGCAATTGGAGGAAGAAATCACAAAAATTGAGAAATTCATAAGCACTTGTAAGTGCAATAGATGACACTTTTGCAAATTTCGGTTATTTTTATATAGGAAGTAATGATATATTTGTTTGCTTGTTATGATTCATTGCCTAAAATGAATAGGTAATCAATGTTAATGTTAATGTAAGGAACAAAACTTTACTTTAGCTGCACAATTATAGGCAGAAATCATAGAAATTGAGAAAGAGATATTCAGTCAAAGTGTCAAATTCCAAATTATAGTTGTTCCTATGAAACATTGCATAAGGAAAAGTTAAAGAAAATGTTTCAAGAAGGTGCAAATTCTTAAAATAGCTAACAGTTAAGCAGTAAGGACACATTATTTTACATAGTGTAAGTTCCCTCAAACTTTGCAGTGTTTGTTTTTTTGTTTACTAGTGACCAAATGTTCGAAATTTTTATATATGTTATTATGAATTCATTTAATCCCTGAATGCATTTTTTTCATTTTTCATTACAAATGGATTTTTCTATAATGGTTCACAGATTCCAATTCATTTACTTTTGGGCCTAAGAAGCATAAAGGTTTGTATAAACTCTTTAGATATCAAATATCAATTATATACCTTATTGCTAAAAAAATCATTGCTTTGTGAAAAATCTAATACAGTTTACCAATTTTATGAAAAATTCAAACATAATTGCTCTTTCTCTAATAGATATGAAAATGCATCTTCAATAATTGTTTTTGATTGTCGAAAACTTGTTTCGATTTTGATGTTTGTTTTAATCATATATATGGTAATTATAATTTGAATCTAAATAAAATTGTTGATATAAGAATGTCGTATTTTAGTTTTTTATAACACTTAGAACAAAGTGCATTTTTAATTTGAATTTTGTCACATCGCTTTGACCAACCTTTGCAATTTTCTTTGTTCTCTTATGTATAGGACTACAGAAAATGAACATTAACAAATTGGTCCTGTCAAATAACAGAAATTGATATCTAATGTTTGAAATCATTGTCAGGCCAAGCAGTAACTCCATTTGGCAAAAAAACTAATTCATTTTATTCCATCAGGTATGTTATTGTTATATACAAAAGGGTGTGACTGCTCAGTTCATCTCCTGATGACTGTTCACATTCCTAATTTAATTGTTTACATAAATTCACCCAATCATGAGGATTAGGTGTCAACATTCCCCCCCAATCTGAAGGGATGTTGGTGAGTCTAAGCATCGTTCTGAATCTTTCAAGCTTTTCTCTTCCAAG
>APFE030018823.1:2922-25972 GCA_000404065.3 Pinus taeda
CGTGGACTATTTCCCTCTTTGAGGGTTTTAACCACGTCAAAAATACTGGTGTATTGATCTGTGATCTGTTTGTGAGCGGTGTCCTTTGGTGTTTTGTCTGAAGAACTTACCCTGTAAATTCCTACATCCCTTACATATTATTTTATACTTTTTCGGACTTAAAGGATTATTCTACAAAAAAGGACTGTTGGAGTTTCCTTTTCGCCCCTTTTCAAACTCTCTAAACATGAAAAGGACCGAGTTATACTTGTCATTAAACTTGTCCGCCCAGACAAGAACGAGTTTCATTGTCGCTAGGCTCGCTAAAACATAGCGACGGGTTTTCCCAAAGGGAAAATTATAGAACAAGCATATGTTATCCTTCTCAAGCTTGACAAAAATAAAGAGGTACTAGTCAGCAATGACTGGGGAAAAGGGAAGAAAACTTAAAGAATTTTATTGGCAGTAGGTCGCTCTTGAACATGACACTTCCACTCCATCACCGTGATTGAGTCGGGTTGGGTTATTCCGTTCACCAGTCATATCACCGTTGGTCCACTGTACCATCCATCTTTTGGAGTTAACGCTACCAATCCATCTCAGTGTCACCGATATGTTCAAGAGAATTCACCATCTAGTGAGCCCTCATCCACTGCAACACCTTCACCCTCCATTTTTCATGATCGCCATTCCTGAACCTTGTATCATCAGATCGTTTTCACCTCCAGAAAATCATTTGCTTCGTTTCGTGTCATTAATGTGGGATACATTAAGGCCCTCCTATGACAGGTCACTTCTTGTCGACATCAACTCATTATCCAAGAAGTTGACTTAGAAACAACCCTTTCAATACTTTAAAGCTTTCATGCCTCAATGGCAAGTTTCTCACTTCTGATGACAGGTTTACATCAATGGCCTTCGACCGAAATATTTTGCGTGGTGTTCGATATCAGATCATATATTCACACCATGTAAATTGTACTATAGTACCTTGAGGGTCATTATCATTATCGGTGATTCTTCTCGTGCCTGTTAACAGCTTACATTATTGGCTTGTAATTAGGTGATTTCTTTCCATGTTTGACTTTAGGACATCTTTTCACATGGATTGAATTGTACATGAGGCGAATATTGAACGAGTTTTGAAGACCCCGAATCTAGTTTCATCCATCCGGGCTGCGATATATTTAGGAATAAAAGGACATCAAATGTACACAGAAGCTTCACAGATGATCATCCAAGCTAAGGGATTATGACTCTACATATAAAGAATCACCAGTCTGCAACTGCAGACGATTATCTGTTCTATGGACATGAAAATGAATTTATAAAGCTAAGCATGGGAATGGCCGCCTCGGCTAGATCATTGAAAATTATATTGTGATGATGTATTGTATTTTATCTTATACAGGTCACCTTCCATTTCGAATACCTTAGATCCTCATGATAAAGCATTTCACCTGACATCTAAAGATTTACGACTTCATGCTTTAGGGGGCAACTGTTATAGACATATTTGGGCACTGCAATCCAAATCTTATATGTCAATAAACCAAGGGCTCTTTAAACCCTAAAAGTGTTGTTTCATACCCTAAAGGATCATAGTCAACTGATTACATCATTCCCCAGAAGTTCCACCTGAAAAATCACTCAGAACTGGCCAAAACTAGACCATACTGACTCCTACATTAGCCAGGTGTAATGCATACTGAAGAGGCCTTCTGTGGGGTGCAATGAGCGAGAATGGACAAATATCTAAGACAGTTTGCTAAGTGGATACTCATGGAATCTTCTAGAAACTTCTCCTATGACACTTTCCTCTCTGAATTCGCCTAGGGATGAGTAAGAGATCCAAGAAATTTCCAAGTGGAACCAAGAACTACAAGTGGAATGACATAATCAAAAACCCAGAGATGACTCACACCCTTGTAGACATCTATAAATGGATCCCTCATCTAAGAGATCTAGGAGGCTGGAATTTTGTAATTTGTAAGGAAGTGTTGATAGTTTGTCTTTGAGAGAGAACATTGTATTGTTGGGTGATCTTACTTTTCATGAGGTGAAGAGGGCTTTGACGCTGGGAGGATGATACTGGATCAGACAGCTGAGTTGTAATCCTCTCTTCTATTATTAATAAAATTCTTTCAGTTTTCCTCCATACTATCGTGTACTTTTGAATCTTGTTATTTGTGAATGCCATTGTATGTTCAATGTATTTTTTATTCTGCATTGTTTATGATATAATAGATTAAGATGCTTTGATGTTGTTTTCTTACTTTCTTTCTACAGGTATTCTCTAAGCGGGACAAGTAGGAGATAAGTTGCAAGCTCTATCATGGGGGAGAGAAATCAAGCAAGGATTCAAGCGAAAGATCCAGGTTGGCCCCTTTGCTTCTCTCTTATCTATCATACATAAAGGAAATCGGAAATTGCTTTGACTGTTTGTTTCTAGGATAGCTGCCAATCCTAGTGGGACTAGCAGATTGAAAAGACACTAGTTTTCCTGGAAACACTAAGTAGTGCTAGTGAATAAAGGTTTGCTTCTTTTTTTGCACTAGATTATCATCTCATGTATCATTTTCCAGAGCCATAATTGTTCATGGATTCTTATTTCTATGAAACCACCAACTACTTGAGTACGAAGGATATTGTCAAAATTTGAGTGGAAGAGCCAACAAATTTTTGTTAGACACCCACCAACACCTACAAGACAAAGTCTCTCAAGAGGGTCTACCATCTCTTGATAGTTTTATGTTGCAGAATATATGGTTAGCAGAGCACTGAGACCTTCCCCGAAGGGTGGTGTTAGGTGCTCAAAAAACCCCTCACCCTTCTAAGCTTTTATGATATAATTAAATCTAATTAGCTACATATCCTTGAACCAAAAAGAAGTCATGTTGGCATTATGGAGTGTGTAGGTACGAGCGGAAGATCTCTCCTGGTAGGAAGATCAATGGCACAAACACATCCATCGTACTTACTTGTGTTGCACCTTTTACACATTTCCAAAAACCCGAGGATTTTAACCCCCAATAGGCTTTTCGTGAGTTATTCATTCGATGCCTGATCTGATCCGACAGCTAAGCCTCATCATCGCCCCTAAACTAGCGCGAGGATTAGATGTGGGCCTCTCACCCGGTAGATCTCAACTGTTGACGTAAAACAAATCGAGTGAACGCTAAATCACATTGCACTGAGACCTGGATGACCATTACACCCTCCCTTCCAAACCGATGTCATCCTAGTCATCGATCTTTCATAGATATATGACAGTCACACCAAAATCTACGCGTTATATAACAGTGCGTTTTAGTGCGATGAGCAGGTCCCCCTCTCCTTGGTTGGTGAGTTTCTCAATGATCAATTGACACTTGTATGCAAACTTTAATTATCCTTGTAATTTCCAATTTAACCTTAATGCCACAACCTTTCGTCATTCCCTCGCCCGACCTTATTTCTGCATGTCGTCCGGTAAATCTTGTCCATGGCCGGGGGCACGTGTGGAGCAGGTCTCATGCTGAAGGATTCATCTTCTTCATTCAATAACTCATCCTATTTCGCCTTCTTCTTGTCGGGTGGATAATTTAATCATAGGAATATATAATGTATGAGTCATCGGGGAAAGAAGCTCTAGTTAACGAGATGGATGCGGTTCAAGACACAAAAGCGTGTCTCACAGACGTCCTTACCCTCAAGATGACTCTTACCCTCTTTACTATTATGTGTGATGATGATATGTGTCTATTGTAATATGGGGTCATGCATGTAACCTTGTCTCCTATCCACTTTGACCCTGACTCATTTTTTTGTTGGTTGAACAGTATGAGCACAAACAAAAAACATTTTTTTGAGTTTATCCATGGCTTTTTTCTGAAGCTGGATGAGGAGATATTTCTAAAATGCTAGGTTTTTCTACCTACGGAACTGACATAACTGATAAAGGGCTCAACCACGAGTTTATCACTTGGGCAAAGACTGATAAGCTTGAATTTTTGAAGACCCTGTTCAAAAACCCAAATCCCATATTGAAGTTGTTATTTCCTATACCTATGCAATCCTTAAAACCTTTCTTCCATGCTCTAACATCTCTCTTCTCTATCATATTTGGTTTGGCTAACGATACTAAAATGAATGAGTCAGTATTCTTGGCTATATGATTCATTACTCTCCAACCTGATCTTCAAGCGATCAATTTTCCCAAATACTTGACCCGAGCCTTCACATTCAATTTATCTACTTCTCTTCCTTTTAGTTCTTGTCGTAATTGTTCATATCTCATTCATTTCGTCCTTTTTAATCACCCTTCCTATTATTTTATCTTCTAAGCTTCTCTTGAGTACTACAGATGCCGACAACCAATAGAGAAAAATGTAGAATTTTGTAGAATTTTTCTACACATCAGCTAGCTCCAATACTATGTAGAACTTTTTCTACAAATCAGCTACCTCCGATACCATGTAGAAATATACCTATAGATCACCTGGTAATGCAATATACTAAAGAGAAACACTTGATCTACTTCTACAAACAATTTAGCGGAAGCTTAATCAACCATGAGCAACATCAATAAAAAAACATATAACTAATAAGAAGGAATCAATCACACATAACACAGAAGAATTTACCTAGGGAAAGCACCTGCCTAAAACCCCATCTCTGTACTATCATACAAGTGGAAATATAGTCTGGATTACACAAAGCCTTAGCTCAGAAGCTATCCAGCTCTCAGTACAATCCCTATGCTTCTCATAGACAGTCAAAGGCTTCTCACAAACCTTCTCCTCTACCCTCAAAGCCTCCTATTTCCTTGTGTAGTTTCCTTGAGGTCAAGTGCTGCCACTTGTGTGAATTGGCCTCTTCACACACTCACTAACCTCTGATCTAACTGCACAAACCAGAAGGAGATAAATCCTCATCATGGATGAGCTTCCTTTATAGGAAAAATATTCATCCAACTGATAGTACGCTATCCCTCTTATGATCTCAACTAGGTCTTTGTCTGAACTGACATGTATGAGTTATTTAAGCTATAATATTCAGTTATCTGAAAATACCAGTTGTTACATGCATGCAAGCATTAACAAACTGAATCTCATTAATTTAACAGCTTGTTAAATTAATCTAACTAAACTTGACTCAATTAACTGAGTCAACTAATTACAACTCATCCTTATCTCTTTAACTGATGGATAAATTCACCAATTAACAGATAAATTGTTGCATGTCTTGACATGGACTTCAAGTTTGTTTTTCCTTAACTAATTAACTCATGGAGATTAATTAATTAATATTTTAATATGCTGTTAAGGCCAAATTCATTTTTACTTCCTATAGATAGACCAGGGACTGCTATAAATAGGAAGGGACCCAGAAATGCTATTTTTAGAACTTTCTACTTTTAGCAGTTTCACCTCTCACCCAAGGTGGCCAATGACCTCACTGACCAAACTGCTATTCTTAGACATGCTATTTTTAGGAGTCCTATTTTTAGCACATTCTAAATTTAACATTTCTTGTTGCACATTTTTCAACACTCCCTCTCAACAAGAAAGGCTTCCTCTCGAAACCAATTTTGTAACTCTGGAATGTTCTACATGCAACACATCTACCTGGTCCACTTGCTCCAACAACACTTGGAACAAAAACACTCCCAATTGACCACTTTGTTGGGCTAGGAACATACTCTGATGCTGAAGCTCTACCTGCTACTGACAAGTGCTCCCTCTCTGACATCTACGCTACTGCAACATCTCCATGCATCTCGCACCATTGCACACTTCTTTGTGCCACTTAGCACTGTGAAAAACACTTGTGCCTCTCGCATTGTTGTAGACTACTAGCTATGCACTGTCCTAGGATTCCCTGCACTGTCGCTCTCTCTGTCGCTCCATCCGCATCTATCTCCACCCAATTAGTCAGTTCCTGCTACTCCACATCGGGGCTCCCATAGCAAGGTCTCATCGAAGAGGTTGGGTACCTCAAGGACCCTGCCCCTCCTCCTTGGGATGATCACTCTATATCGCCACACCTCCTACCTGGAGGTATGGCTACATATGATCCCTCAGCCCACCTGGCTCAAATTTCCCCCCTACTGGACGTCTCTGCATAAGTAGATGTCTCTACTCGATCTCCACTCAGCTTCCCCTGTTGTGGCTGCTCCACAACCTCCTGAAGCTGCTGCACCAATTGTGGCTCCTCCATAATCGTCTGAGACTTCTTCTGGCTCTGCATGTTGAGAGGTAATATACCCTCCCTCTTAACCACCAAGTCTCCATCATTTGCCTTGCTGCTCAAGGCTTTGCATGCATCTTGAACCTCAAGAGTTACAGTTCTTGACTCATGACCAATCTGCTTCACCTATCTAGTGTGATGTGTCTAAGGAAAACATTTCCTTTACGAGACTACATCATAGCCTCTATCTTCAACATCGCGATCGACACCCAGTTTCTCTTCAGTCCTGGACGTACTTGACATCGGTCAAGGTAAGGCGAGATCCATGCTCCCTCTGAAAAATAACCGTGCCTACACCTGAGACACTATACTTCTCATCATTACCCATTGCTATGAGTATCTGGAGATCTTTCTCCTCCAAAGTACTGAACAAACTCTTATCGCCAGTCATGTGGATATAAGATCCACTATCAAGAAACCAACCACTTCCCACCATGGATGAAACCATGCATGCGAAGAATGTGAAATCCAACTCAAACTGTGAAGCAAGTGCCTCACCTTCAGATCCTTCTCCGGAACCATTCTTGGATTTCCTCTGTGGAAAATTTGCAGCATAATGGCCCACCTCATGACAATGAAAGCATCACACTTTTGATTTGTCAACCTTCTTCCCATCATTGGAAGAACTGGATTCAAAATGAGAAACCTTCTCCTTCCCCTTCTTTGCCTTACTCGGTAAGGCACAATTCTCCTCATCATGCATGGATGAAGAACTGTCTCTGGTGCTCCGTCTGTTCTCCTCCTGCATCAAATCTGACCATAGTCATTCCCAATCTGGTAGTTTCTCCCTTCCATTCAATGAGTCCTGGTAGCTATGCTAGCACTTAGGAAGGCCAAGGAGTGCTAGACTCACCATATCTATTTCCGCTTTCCCGCCGTCACGAAATTTTCTAGAAAATGAGTTGATTTTAAATCAGCAATATCTCCCTCATCCGAACTCCGATTCAGCCGATTTTTTTTTTTTGATTTTGGGTATTTTTCCGCAATGAATCCAAATTTTCTATTTGTTTCTGAAAATTTTGTATAAAAAATTTCGGATATTCTCTGCAAACTCTCGGCCCAAAATTCAAAACTTTGAAATCTCCTCTTCTTGTATATTGTTCTTCCTTGATCACCTGTGCTCTGATACCATGTAGAATTTCGTAGAATTTTTCTACACATCAGCTAGCTCCAATACCATGTAGAACATTTTCTACAAATCAGCTAGCTCCGATACCATGTAGAAATTTACCACATGTAGATCACCTAGTAATGCAATATACTAAATCAAAACACTTGATCTACTTCTACAAACTTTAGTGGAAGTTTAATCAACCATGAGAAACATCAATAAAAACACATATAACTGATAAGAAGGAATCAATCACACATAACACGGAAGAATTTACCTGGGGAAAGCACCTGCCTAAAACCCCATATCTATATTATCATACAAGTGGAAATATAGTCTGGATTACACAAAGCCTTAGCTCGAAAGCTATCCACCTCTCAGTACAATCCCTCTGCTACTCATAAACAATCAAAGGCTTCTCACAAAACTTCTCCTCTGCCCTCCAAGCCTCCTATTTCCTTGTACAGTTTCCTTGAGGTCTAGTGCTGCCACCTGTGTCAATTGGCCTCTTCACACACTCACTAACCTCTGATCTAACTGCACAAACCTGAAGGAGATAAATCCTCATCATGGATGAGCTTCCTTATAGGAAAAATATTCATCCAACTGATAGTACATTGTCCCTTCTCTGATCTTAACTAGGTCTTTGTCTGAACTAACATGCATGAGTTATTTAAGCTATAATATTCAATTATCTAAAAATACCAGTTGTTACATGCATGCAAGCATTAACAAACTGAAACTCATTAATTTAACAACTTGTTAAATTAATCTAACTAGACTTGACTCAGTGAACTAAGCCGACTAATTACAACTCATCCTTATCTCTTTTACTGATGGATAAATTCACCAATTAATAGATAAACTGTTGCATGTCCTCACATAGACTTCAAGTTTGTTTTTCCTTAACTAATTAACTCATGGAGATTAATTAATTGATATTTTAACCTGTTGTTAAGACCAAATTCGTTTTTACTTTCTATAGATAGATCAGGGACTGCTATAAATAGGAAGGGACCCAAAATTGCTATTTTTAGAACTTTCTATTTTTAGCAGTTTCACCTCTCACCCAAGGTGGCCAATGACCTCACTGGCCAAACTGCTATTTTTAGGAGTCCTATTTTTAGCACATTCTAAATTTAACATTTCTTGTTGCACATTTTTCAGCAAGAAATTTTCCGTTGGTCTGATGTGATCTATTCCCAGCGTGTTCTGTCTGCCTACTCGCAGTACATCGATTTTTTTTCACAACC
This sequence comes from Pinus taeda, assembly GCA_000404065.3. NCBI lineage: Eukaryota > Viridiplantae > Streptophyta > Pinopsida > Pinales > Pinaceae > Pinus > Pinus taeda. The sequence goes on from APFE030018823.1 coordinate 11,497, forward strand.
CCTGAAGGTTAAATTAACGGACACCAAGGTAAACATCCTTTAAGAAGATCAAGTTAGAACATTAAGATTGATCGGGGAATAGAGTATCAAGAGTTGGTTTATGTTTCCTGATTACACTGTAATTCATTTGTATGGATTTGATAAGAAACCTTTTCAAGTACCTAAGTATCTATCACCATTGTTGTTTTCTTATGAAGACCTTACACAGAAAATGATAGTAGATGAATCACACTTTAATTCCAAAAAAAAAGGATCATTATTTAGTTATTAGTATGTTATTTTCCCTTTGAGTTCTAAAAATAAAAATGCAATAAATTATTTGGAAAAGGAAATGTTGTCTTTTGGATTTCTGCAGGACGACCTTTGGCATTATGATCCTATGGGAATCATCTCAAGTTTAAAGAAGCAAGTTGGATTATCAACCTATGTTCATGACAAAAGACCAGAAATGGGAAAGTTGGAAAACGTTGCAACTCTTGTCGATGACACCATATAATCAACAACATCTACATGAATTATAGAGGCAACCACCCAAATTGGCTCACATAATTACAAAATCCCAGATACATTAAGGGGATGCAGATCTTGTGGTTTATTTCCCAACTAGCCCTGCATCTAGAAAAAAATCAAAAGCCTTTATTTCACCCAAAGTGTCACGACGAGTGAAGCCCTAGGAAAATGATGTCGATGCTAACATGTTTGAACGGGAAGTTGAACATTTGAATAAAGAAATCTGGAAGGCCTTGGAATATATAAAACCCAAGGATTCAAGAATGCAAGACCTTGATATTAAATATACTTTTATTAAGAAAAAGAAAATAATGGTGATCGGTGTGGAGTTTTCCATGTTCTTGGGGCAATCCCAATCAGTGGACACCTCAGCACTTAATGAGGTGATCCCCACATGTGGACCTTGATTTATCTCTGCTATTAACTTTGAGACGAATGTTTTAAACCTTACAGTCATCCAACTATAAATTGGGGATAATCAATAGAAGGTAGGCTCTAAGACCTCTTCACTGGCCATTAACTTGGAAAGAGTGTCGGATATGGATTTCATCAACTTGCACCAACAAGTAGGCGAGATTGTGGCCCGAAGATAACTTGATTCCGGTGATGGGAATAGAAATATGCAAGAAATTGTTTAGAAAGTGTCCAAGAAATTATAGATGGCACGCATGGCTTTGAAAACTAAGACTAATTGGATAAAGGAGTTAGAGGATATATTTGTTCCACAATCCAGCCAACTAAAGATACTAAGATACTAGGCCTATTAAGAAACTACTGGAGGAAAAATAAAAGGAAATCAAAGCCCTTCAGTCAATCCTTAAAATCCATGATCATGATCCTCACATCTTGATCTAGGCTTTCAAAAGGAAGGAATAAATTGAAGCTTGCCTCCAAGAAATGGAAGTAGCCTTACGATTTAAAGAAGAGGAATAACGAAGTAGTCTCAAACAGATAGAGTTGTTGAAAATGGAATCTCACGAAAAGGAGGAACATTATCTGAAACTTTTGGCAGAATAAAAAGCCACGATCAATCAAGCTATTAATTTTGCCCAAGCATTTGAAACTAAATATTATAAGCTATTACACATCAAAATAACCTAGCTGGAACAAGAGATGCAATTATCTGAAGAAGGGAAGGCAAGATTTGAACATAGAGCGAAGAGCTTAGTAAGTCGGAAGAATGAAGAGATCAAGCATATTAAAGCTGCCTTGAAGGATGAGCATAATGAAGTTATGTATTTGAGGGAAACACTTTGACTCACGATAACATGGAAGAAATTACTAGTACAAGCCAAGGGAGAGATATGGAGGGAGATTTGGCAGAAGATCTCCACAGTCAAATATTATGTAGAGATCCTCTCAAATAGTGAAAAGGCCATAGTAAAAAGCACTTATTTGGAAGCAAAGAGCACAACTGCAACCCTTGATGAGATACTGAAAGATATTGATTCCCGCATTGACCTTGTCAATACATTAGAATATGATACTCTGGAAGAACTATATCTACCTCCCAGAGATCAATCTATTTTCTCCCTCTGTATGTTAAAGGAAAAATGGGTTGCATGAAAATAATGCAAGATGAATTAGAAAAGGTTGTTAAAGAGATAAATGATTTTAGGACTGGCTAGAATTATCTCAGGAGGTTTGGCGTGCCTTTGTTATGGGGAAATGATATATGGGTGGCATCCCAAGAAAACTTCTACGATCAACTAAAGAATACATAATAGGATCTGGTATGTCTAGCTATGTCGGGCGAGGAAGCGGTCTCTTCATACACAGTTGTAAACTGTCTCTACAGGGATTTTACCATTTTGGTCAGTATCAATAACATCATACAGAATCTCCCTACTTCTATATATCAAATCAAATCTCGGTTGGTGGTGGTAATCACCAAATATGAGAATGTGTTTTGTTTGTCTACATCGGAGTGGGATAAAAACACTAAGTTTAGAAATCACTTTAAATGAAATCGTGTGATAGAGCAGGTCTCCTCCACATCACAAGTCGTTCATCCAGTACAGCCTATGTAGTCCGTGATAGAGAAGCCATAATATTGGAGAAAAATTCCACTCATTCTCCCCCACAGGCTCAACGAGTAAAGCCAAATCTTCTAAATCGCGAAGGCGCCATAACAAATAGTTATTTCATTTTCAAATTTTATTATTATAATTTAAAGTTGAAGTTGTTATGTTCAAGGTAGTTACTAAGATAGTTACTCTTTAGACTATTAGTTAAAACATTGTTACCCATATTGGAGGGGTTGTTGATAGAAGTGTGAATTTTCTAATTGTTGCTGAACTACCTATACATGCTACACAATTTTCCTTCACTCCTCTCAAATCAATCCTTATGTTTTGAAGAAGCCTCATTTGTTTGTTTATCCTTTACAATTCATTTCAAATTGCAAAAAGTAAATCAGAGGCTTTCCCTCGTTTAGAGGATAATACACTTAGTTTCAATATTCTGATATATATATATATTCTTCAGTTTATGGTTTCTGTCCATGTACTTTAAAGGTTACACAGCATACACTAGTCAATGGGGCAAACTATTAGTCAACCTTTAGTTAATCAATGCCCATCACCTTAGGAGTCACCAGTATATCTTTGATTACTTGTTTATTTATTTATTTTTTATGAATGTGTTTTCAGTGCGCAATATTATAATATATATATATAATATATTTATTATATATATATATATATAATTTATATATTATATATGTATGTATATTATAGTACATATTATAATATTTTATATTATATATACATAATAATATATATATATATTATATGTATATATATATATATTTATATTATTTATATATGTAGTTATTATATGTGTATTATATATATTGTACAATATATAATACATATACATATACATTATCTATACATATACTTATATTATATCTATATTACAACACACACACACACATATATATATATATATATATTATCAATGTAGGACTAATGAACTGTGCTCAATTGTTGTTAATTGAAAGCTTGTCTTTGACATAGAAATAATTGGTATTCTACATTAGCAATTACAAAAAATGTTATGTTATAATTTTCTTTGTTTAATATCACTAGCGTTTCAGAAATCATAATGTTTTTCTATGTCTTTGTCGATTCTTGTTCCAATATTTATTATTGAATGCACCCATCTACAAAGGTTTAAAGGAGAACGTTTAGAATTTTTGTACTTGTTACATACATCTTTATCTAGTACTTAAAATGACTGTTATCTTTTGATTTTGCATTTTATTTTTATTTTACTTTTTTTTTAACTCTCTGATTACCTTCTCCCAATTTCTATTTTAGCTTCTTATTATCACTAGGATCGTTGAAGAGCATGTATTCAAAGTACAAGACTATTGTGGGAACCTAAGCATTGAGTACGGTGATATTTTCATGAGATTATTTGTGAAAATCCAGGAGGGTGAGCCTTGGAAATGGTTTAGAACCCTTCACCCAAAAAATATTATACCATGGATAATCTTATTGAGTTGTTCTCACAGAAGTATGGTGTTAAGAAAAGTAACTAGTTATGTCTTACAAAGTTCTCTTCCCTTAAACTAAAACCTGATGAGTCTGTCTTTGATTTTAATAAAATGTTCACAAAATGCTATAACCACTTGCTCGCCATTGTTCGACCTTCTGATACTGCTGTCATAGTTTCATATTCTACAATGCTCAATGACGACTTATCATATGCCTTACGAGAAATGGAACCCGCCACATTTGTCAATGCCCAAGCTAAATCTTTTTCTTGCGAAGGGAACTTATCACTATAGGAAAATGATGCTCTCAAGGCACTAGGTCTGATGGGAAGAAGAAGGTCATTGAAATCTCACCTCAACTTCCAACTGCTTCTTCCTCCTAGGAGTAGAAGATCGAATAGATTTCCAAACTCATTAAATCTTTAACTAACAAAATTCAATGCTTGGAGGTAGGAAACAAAGCAGTTCCTCCAGCTCCCGCAAATCCCTTATAGCAACCTAATTTCTGTCCAAATATGACAAATAGAAATCCAAATTCCCCCCAGGGATCAAGCCTCTTTCAATCGTCCTCATCCTCAAAAAATGTTGCAAAGAGGACAGAGGCTAGATGAGCCTCTGGTTCAGCCTCCTCTCATGAATAACACCATTCTCGTCAATGAGTATGACAATGATGCAGCTAGTCAGTTGATGAACCCTAATGAAAGAGAACATACATGTGTAGATTATATAAATTCCTTTGACATTCCTTTTCAAGATTCCCCTGAGTATCTAGAATAGGAATTATGGGGACCTAAGCTTCAACATTTCACTGAAATATTGGAATCCCAGTTTCAGCATAAGTTTAATATTAGGCCCAAAAAAGATCAAGCTCTTCTGAAGCAACTTACCCCTTAGCCTCTCCCAAAAAAAGGATAAATCCTTATTACCTCCTAAGCCTAATCATGTTGAGTTAGATACACCTCTCCCTAAAAAACTTAGTTTGAAAAATGAGTTAAACAAGCTCAAGATTAGTATGTCTTTAACCGGACTCGTAAAACTATCTAATTTTAAACAAGAAATTGATTCTTTCTTTTAAAATTCTAACCATCCATTAGTTTGAAAAATGAATTAAACAAGCTCAGGATTAGTATGTCTTTAACCAGATTCGTAAAACTATCTAATTATAAACAAGAAACTGATTCTTTCTTTTAAAATTTTAACCATCCACCTCAATAAATGGGATTGACCGGCGTTATTAATGTCCAGAATGACGCTTCTAAGATCTATATTATCCCTGTGAATAAAAAAATGGTAGCTTAATCCCTCTTTTTTCATATTAGTTTAAAAATTCATGACTGGAACCTTCACAACTACATGCTAGACTCATCACCTCCTACAACCTAATTTCTAAGGAGATCATGGATAAACTCAGACTGAATATAACCCAAGAATATCATGATTTTTATTACTTTGATTCGTGCAAATTCAAGTGTTTCGGCATAAGTAAAGATCTAGTGGTAGTTCTAGCTCAAGTTCCAATGAAGAGCATTGTCATGGACATAGTCGTGGCTGATGTCCCTCTTAATCCAGAGATGCTCCTGTCTAGGAGTTGGGGTGCAAATCTTGGTGGGTCACTGCAATTAGATCTCTCTTATGCCACAATCCCTGTGTTTGGAGGAGGTACGCGCTGTTTATATAGGGAATCAAGGTTAACTTACACCATTAGTTCTGAACAACAACCCGAGAACTCCCCAGTGTATAATTTGAAGATAATATGGGAAACTTCGTGTTTTTTTGTCTCGGAGGAAGAGAAGGTTCTTAGGTCCGAAAAAGATGCCTCTGTCTCCTTACCTATGGACCCTAACACGGTTTTGAAAATGTATTTTGATGGAGCCTCTTCTAAAGAAGAGTTTGGTGCCAGTGTCGCTTTGATACCCCCCTCTCAAATAAATGCCTCCTTTTCTTTCAAATTGAACTTCGAAACCACTAATAACATAGTCAAAAATGAAGCCCTAGTTCTTGGATTAGAGGTGGAACACAAACTTAATATTTAGAATTTATCGATATATGGCGACTCCAAAATAGTAATCAAGAAAGTGACTAATAAATGCCAAACCATTCACCCTCGTTTGCGTGCCTACAGGAACCAATTATGGGACCTAGTAGATAATTTATTTTCAGCTATCAACTTTGTTGTCACTCACTCCTTTTTCAATCACCAGTGGCTTCAGAAGCTAAATAGCAGTGATTTTTTTATGCCAAAGTTTGAGTCACAGAAGATATTAGACTAGAAGGGGCCCTCTCCAGTGTGTAGTTCTCGGAAACAGATTTCCGGTGGTATATAGAAGTCCAAAAAAGGGTTCTTGGATCAGAAGTTAGTGCCTGTTGAAGAATCCCTTTGGAAAGCTCAAAAAACCTGAAAATGGCTAAGTCTTGAAAAAAATCACAATCAGTACTTGGGACAGTTCATTGCAATCGCATAACAATATCGGCGGGGACCAAGAAGAAAAGAACATCAACGGTTGCAGAAACTGCGATCCGCCAATCACCGATATCACATATCGATAATCGGTGGGTTCGGGCACAACATATATCACATATCAGCCATCAGTGGGATCCTTGGGGCATAGAAGTACGGTTATCGAAGGTTCTCGGAGCTGAAGGCCGATATCACAATCCCGCGATATCAGCGATCGGTGGGGTTCTGAAACTTAAAAGTCTTGTAAACCGTCGATCTTACAATATAGTGGTGCATCGTAGGGGAGGTCGAGAAATGATTTATAAAGTAATTTCACATTAAAATAAAGGTTGGGTTGCCCCCTTCTCTCTCCTCCACATGTAAGTACGGCGATCGGTGGCTTTGGGTTCTCGGCTATTAGTAATCGATGGGGGTCACAACTCCAAAACATGGTAAATCGTCGACATTGTGATTTAGTGCAAAGTCACCGGGGAGGCAAAAAAATCATTTAGAAAGGAAATGTCTGCAAAAACAGGTTCGGGCAGACCTTTTACTCTCTCCTAGAGGGGGAAGCAAAGCCTGTCACAGAGCCGAGACAACTAGTTTAGTTTGATAGTTGGGGCTTGGACTCAGATCTTTTTTGTAAACTATAACGACAATATCCCTCTCTTCTTATGAAAAGGGGGAAGAAATATTATGTATCTATTCTGGTTCCAGGGGATTGGATAGATTCTCGGACCCGTGAGGGTTGATCTCTGTGAGGCCGATTTCGGCCCAATTTACCATATTCAAGGGAGGGCTTCACTTATTTCATTACTGGATGTACTGACTGGTGAAGGGACCTTTAAGATTAATGGAAATCCTTCTGTTGATTCCAAACATGTTTGGTGTGTAGTAAGTTTTCCCTCTTGTAACTTCATTTCATTGTGTATTTCTTCCTTAAAACAATGTTAAGGCAATTGTCATGATTCTGGCTGAAAAACTGAATTTTTTCTTCACTGCTAAATAGAAGAGTACATGTGCGAGACCACATAATTACTTATGTTGTCTTTATGCATGCAATACTTGACATCCTTTAGATTTACTCGTGTCTGTGAGTAGCTTACAGTACCTATGGTGGCTCAGAATTACCTCAATTGTTGAAACAGAGATTGATACCCATTAATATGCAACTTGAAGCCTTACATCATCTCCCCCTATTGCTTTCATTCCACCTTCTTAGTCTTTCATTTTTTTACTGAAATACAGTGGTTGAGGACTCTGTTTATCACAACCCTCTGCATCTGATTTCCTCCTTCTCCTCCCCTGTCCATTACCACTTCAACTTCAGTTCAATTTGTCTCATTTCCATGTGTAGGCCACCAGAATAAGAAATTGTTTCTCTTTGATATTGCACCATATACCCCCAACATTTGGATTCGTGAGTTGGCTTGAATCTCCCTCATTAAAGGAATATTGAACCAAATCCTCTTACCACCATCTTCATTTCGTGACAATTGGAGTGTTGCAAACCCCTCTCATACCATCTTACAAACACTCCTTTATTTAAGATGTCTTGGGAACTGGTCTATAATCAACCCATAGGTTCTCTCTAGGGAGATTTCATTGCCTCTTGTTGCATTTGTGTTACTGGTGCAAGATTTAGTGACAACAAACTTCACCATTATTCCTAGAGAGCGGAACCAATTAGTAGATGCTCTTGTTGTTACGACATCTACTTTCATTCCTCCCTCTAGACTCAAAATTAAATTTGAAATAGAAATCCTCTACATGCCCTCCATACCCGACAATGTGAAACATTGGTAGGTATTCGAAGACGAACAAGAGATTAAGAGATTTATACAACTGGTTGCAGAATTTTCAGACCATTACATAGATGAATATGAAGACATTGGCTAAGCCAATGCCAGTACTACTCCTTTAAAAATTAAAATCGGTAAGCACAATGTCATTCAGTTGAAAAATAACTACATCCCCATAGGGTTGATTCCTTTGGAGAATATTTTTGACCGCAATGACGTTGTTGCCAACCCAACCCTCAAGCCTCCAAATATGGAGATAGAAGTTATGAACATCTCAATTGTTGATTTTCCCCAACCCAATCAAAGACTATGATTGTAGCAGGACCCCCCACCCCCCTTGACGACATCACAAGGGAGAGGCCCTATCATCCTCATAGTTGTTTATTTTTTAAGTCTACCTCCACCATTTGCTCAAGCCCATCTTCTATCCTCGGTTGAGATAAGTGGTTATATGGCTTTTTAGCCTATATAGACATATATTATATTTTTCATACTTAAGGCATAGTTCCTGCACCAAATATTTAGGATGTGCACTCTTTTTTGAAGGCCCGTCTTAACTCGGATGTCTACTGGTCTCTTGGGCTAATAATAAACATATAATAAACTCATGAAAACGAACAGGAAAACATGTTATCTCAAAATCAAGCACTGGAAGGCTGCAGGCCAGGTTAATTTCAAGTAACTATTTCAAACTAGACTTTTGACTAAGGCTTAGCCTCCTTAGCCTGAGAGGGCTCTCTCAAAGGATTATTGATTTTGATTAATGATTTGAATAGATGGCTAACTCTATGGTTTGTAATTGTATATGTTTATAGGTTGAAATATGAAGGCTGGCTACCATTGGGCTATGGAGTCAAAGTATGTTTCAGTACCACAACAAGATCAGCTTAACATGAAGTCAGGGCATTCAGCATTTGAATATTCAGAACACAACACACATATGGAACCACAGCTCATAAGTGCACACAGGAAGTGAGAGCACAATCAGTGAATTTTGAGTGATTGTACACCTATGCAACTGTAAACAAAATAAGGAAAGGACAACACACATTCTGAATATAAGAAATCCTTCATGAATCCTGAGTAGTGAAGCCAAGTATTCTACCTAGCATGGAAATCAAGGCATTATAGAGTTTGAGTGTAGAAATGACAATACAAAACAGTGAAACATAGTAAGTTTATCTATGAAGGAAGTCAGAGCATCAGTGATGAATTCTGAGTATCATAAGTAAACACCACTGCAATGTAAGTATTGGAAAATGCCATCATAACAAGAACATACAAAGCTCTTCATGAATCTTGAGTTGTCTAAGTAGAAATCTGCATTAGGTTAAAAATATACACAGTCTGCACATAGAGCAGCAGCTGAGCCAAAAAGTCTCCAACCCATTGCTAATTCGACCTCATGCTCTATATAAATCATTTACAAATAGGATTCCATCATCCCTCATCAAGAGAAATCGAATTTGCCATCAGTGACACCTATTCTAACCATTAAACAAACCATTAATTAGAACTAGTTGTTAACTAGGAGTGCTAGTGACCTAATACAACTAGGAGTGTAACTCCTTATTATGATTCAACAACCTTATATAATCATTTAAAGCATTCTTGGACACCTAAAACTCCATGAAGTCGAATTTGATGAAGCCTCCCACGTGGTCACCCAACTGCTGATGACAAACCCTAGAAATTAGGGAACATGTTTCCCTGTTTTTTAGGTTTAGATCCTTGAAAATTGCAGAGCCTTTATTTCTTCATCCATGACACATTTTACGAAAATGAAGGAGGTTTTTGTAGCCCATGTAGTCTAGAACAAAAATATCTCCTGGTTTTTTAAAACATTCCTCCAGCTGTCCAGAATCTGTCCTTGAAAAACACGTGGCAAACAGGAAAAAAATCCGTTTTCTGAAAGTAGGGTCTCAATGAAAGATTAGTATCTCCCAACTGAAAACACTTATGAAGAAATTGAGATAGGTTATTGTATTAGGAGAGTTTATGAAGATAAACCTCCTTCCGAATTCAAAAATACCCTTTCATGTGACCAGAAACTGATCTTGAAAAAGTCTGCTAAAACCAGAAGACAAAGCTTGACTTTCAGCAGTTTCGTAGCGCAAGTTTAACCATAAATTCCTCCCACCTCAGAATGACTTTGAAGAAACTGAAAGAGGTTTTTGTAGTGCAGCATGTTAGGAATAAAAGTCTCTTTTAGTTTGCAAAATTAAGTTCTCAGCTGCTCAGGAAAGCTTTTAGAAATTGACTAGTAAAAGAAAACAGAGTTTTTCTGCTAAAACAGGCTACTACAGGGGTTTCGTAGCGCACTACGAAAACTCCTAGTTCAGTGATTTTGAAGCTAGTTTGAAAATTTCTCCAAAGTAATGTGAGATATGACTTCCAAAATCATGGTGAGGCTTCTAGGACATGGAATGAGGCTGTCAGACTTTGATGGAAAAGAGATATGACCTTGAAACACTTCTAACCTTATGAACTAACTCTTAAAGCATGAAATGACCTAGAGACCCTTTAACACCATGACTAAAAGAAGGGTTTGTAAATGAGAATGACACTAATTGTGATGAGCTGACTCAAAACTTATAAGACTATGATTAGAAACAAGGCAACTTACCAAAGCTTAGAGACAAAGATTTTAGGGTGATAACACATACAATGCCCAAAATTCCTACAGGAAATCAACATTCCATAGGTAGATAGGAAATATCATTCTTGATTCGACCCACGGGCATAAGCCATGCATTTTAGCATTAATTTAACATCAGTACATGATTGTAGCCAACACAGTGAACACATTTTATACATTTAATTACAAGAGTTGGAGTATCACTTATCTTATACAGTACATAAGTATGTCAAATGCGAGTGGGACTTCGACTCTCCACCCAACCATAGAGAGTTGCAGCCAAGTATTAATTCCAACTATCAACCTGAAGTCATATTCCAGTGTCTGAGGTGGAGTTCTTTTGGAAGAGAGACTAAATATTTTCTTAAGCTAAAATAGGATGACACAAGGTCACAGAGCCTTCATCCACCAGCTACACAACTTTCCACTCAGTCTTCTAGACTTTACATATAGAACTGACATCCATGCAAGGATATCATATGACAGAGAATTATTAGCTCACTTTTAGAAGAAGAGAGTCCACACTTAAGGAAGTTTCATCAATGGATAAACTACTAATAAGTGGAAGAAATAACCTCTCCAAGTGATTCATCATTGAGACAAACGCTAGAGCTTCAACCCCTAAGACAACTCCTCATGTTTCATCAACCTCACATGCACTCGAGTAGTTCTTCCCAATACAGTGGTTTCTTCAATACCAAGCTTATGGTGGGTTCTTAAGCCCTTAGGCAAGCCTTTTATCTCTGTAATATTTCACCTAACAAGCCTCTTTCAGAGGATTCCCTAGCTACTGTTCTTTTTCCAAAGCTCGTTTCGCTTGATGCTATCTACAACACCTCCGACCCCTTAAGGAATTTTCACAACCCTTTTTCATGTTCTCTTCCACTGTGCATGCTTATGAGAATCATCTCCATCTGTTCCTCTCTCTCACCAACTTATTTTCGTGCCCCCTTATATATCAACATTCTACCTTTATCTAAGGCTCCACGTAGTCTATCTTTGGACACCACATTCCATGTTGCCCTTAATTTTTTTTCCACTTCTTGCTTGTTGTTGGAGCTGAAGGACACCTAATCCTATCCTTTTCTCTTAAGTTAAATTTACTGCATAATCAACTCATGTAAAATTCTCAACCAACCCATGGGTGATGTATTTATTTTTTCCAATTCTTCAAGCAATCTCCCTCCCCAAACAACTAGAATTTGTGTTCGTTCTCTTAGTCTTTGAGTAATTACAATTATTTACAGTAATGAGAGGTTCAACTAGGGGCTATTACAATTGCAAATGACACATCCCACGAATCTTGAGCTTGGGATGAGGCATAGGAAAACATAGCTCTTTGGCATTCTCCAAATTTTTGACAAATAGAAGTAATAATAGAGTGTTGTTAGAAGCATCAATAAGTAAAAGAGTGCAAGATATGCTTATAATTTAGAAAATAGTCACATTAAATATGGGTAAAAAATAACTGAGGATTTCATGATGTAGAAAATCAAATGATTAAAATCACAATTCTTAACATTGTAATTATAATTTTACATTTTGTTATGTTAAGAAGATTCATTTTGCATAGGCTGATATCTAAAATTAATCAATATCATACATATTAAAACTCTTTTCAAGAATCACAAATCCCATAAGCAATTATTTAGAAGTTCCAAAAACAAATCTAACCCTCTTCTTTCTTAAGGTTTTTATCAAATTTATGTTTTTGTGGAAACCACTACATTGATGAAATTGGCAGGTCTACCCAAACTTGTCTTAAATAACATATTGTTGACATATTCCAACTCATCTTAAAGAATACATTGTTGATATATTCCATATATGCCTTATTAAATCCATTATATTTGATTTTCTACAGGCAAAAGTGTTTGGTCAATTTAGTGTGTTCTAAATTGCTATATAAATTGTCAATCCGGGAGTCATAAACTGTTGAAGTGAAGTGCACTATCTATGCAAGATAACCATTTTCTTATTTCTTTGTCATTTTTAGTTTTTGATTTTGTTTTTTATTCCCTAATGTGAGATGGTGTGTGAGATGGTGATTTTAGTAATCAAGTATAGACAAATGTATTCAAGGTAATGATGGCCTTTAAAATAATTTCCAAACTTCAAAGTGTTCCAAAGGTGTTCAAACTTACAATGATGAAATCAAGATGTGCCTAGATTCTAATTAAACAAAATAGTGAACTAGTGACTATGAAACCCAGTATCCTTGCTGCTATATAAAGAAAAGAAAAGACTAAACCCAGAGCAATTTAAAAAAAAACTGTAAGCAAAGTAAACTAAATCATATCACATCAACTCATTTTTGACCCCTCACCATTCGACTCGCTCTAGCTATAGGAGGTAATCATACACAAATTGAGTAATCTGATATCTAAATTGCATAAAATAAACTAAGATTAAACTACACATTCATCCTACAATCCCTCACCATTCGACTCGCTCTGGCTATAGGAGGTAACCGAGAATGATATGAGTAATCTAATCACTAACTTGCAAAAGTAAATAACTAGTATCAAACTATACATTCACACTCAATCCCTAACCATTCGACTCGCTCTGGCTATAGGAGGTAACTGAAGAATGATATGAATAGTCTAATATCTATCTTCCAGAAAGTAAATGGACAAACCAAAACTAAAGAAATAAAGTGTTGGAATTAGAACTGAGAAAACAAATCAGCAGGAGGGCAAGATAATTCCATCATGTCATTAGTCATCAAAAACTATATGCACTACCCGGGCTTCGTATCAGAACCTGAAATGAAAACACTGATCAATTGACAATCAATTAAAAGCATAAAAGAAGCTATGGACAACAAATAACATAAATACCATGAGCATGATAATATATACACCAAACATCTACGGTATCAAGAGCGTAAAATGAAGAAAAACATAAAGCTATACATCAACTACAGGACCTTGGTGTACAGGGGCCATCTGCAACCTCGGTCAATCAGAACCAATCACGGATTTGAACTCACAATCAGTGTCTTCTCATATATTGCAATGCAGTCATAAAATAGAAACTAAGTCTCGGCTCAATGGCTCGTACAAACAGTCAAGATTACACAACAGCAGCTAGCTTATACATATACGAAGATGTGTTATTTATAGCAGAAAATACATAACTAATTCATAAGGTATGCGCTGGTAGCCAAACACGTAAAAGACCATAATCGGAAATTTAGCAGCATGGTAGCCGTGGGAAGTAAATCCAAGGAGGTGGTTTGTTGGATTCGGTCCACGAGCAGTCCCTAGGTGTTAGCACACCTCCTAAAACTTAGGACCTTGCCACGCAATCCTCCTCGTGATGAAAACAGAGTCGTGCCACCGCAAAACTCCTTGTGTTGACCACCGTTTGACCGGCTTTGACCACGGGCTTCTATGGATGATTTGGCTGAACCAAGGGGACACGTTCCATGTCCACGTCCTTTGTATCTTGCCCATGTGGCTGAGTTCTTCAATAGACACCTGTAGCATAGAGTTTAACAAAAAGGCTGCGGAAAGTGACAGATTCCGCAGCTGGTTGAACAAAAATCTAAATCAAACAGCAGTCACAAAACATAGTTAGGA
>APFE030018829.1:0-13828 GCA_000404065.3 Pinus taeda
TTTTGATATGAAAACATCAAATGACCATTCATCTCACCAAAAATAAAGAAAATCAAAATATTTTATTTTTAGTAATGACAAACCAAATCAACAATTCTTTTATTAGTGTTGTTATATAAAAGTAATAATTCATGATGTCATGCATATAATAGCATGATATAAACATCTGTAATCTTAAGGTACTTCTAAATGTAATTGAACATCCTTCAAAATAGCTTGCACATCCATAGCCTTGTTGAGTTTATGCAATATTCTCCATAGCTCATTGATCAACCAATTATCCCCTTGATTTGCTCCAATGAATGGAGGGGCAAGAATCACATTTTCCTTTGGATTCTCTTTCACTCTCAATTAAACAAACAACTATAATAACACTGGTTGCATCATATTGGGTATGCATTTCCCACACTTTTTTCAATGATTTAGTGTGTATAACTTTTGTTGGATTGTCAATGACCTTATGTCCCTTTTGTGGCTTACGGTCTGAAGCAGTCCACTTAAACACAAGTTTATCTTGTAATGTTTCTGAAACCAATTTTTTTAGAAATCTTGTTGTGCTTTGTTTCAAAGCTGTCGTCCAAATTGCAATGTCAAGAGATTCATTTTTGAAACACATTTCAAAAAATGATTTTGCATGTGGATGAATCCAAAATAATTTTTTCTCTATTATGTAATCAGCATCAACTCCCATTTTCTCAATATGCCCGTTGTTTGTTGCTTCATCATCGATGCTATGATAAAAAAATGTCCTTTAGTTAAACAACTAGTTTCTTTTCAGTTATTTTGGCTGCAACACAATGGAAAATAATATAGTCAAACCATTTTATTCATGTTACAAAAATTACTAAAAAATTGTTGAAATAATACACTTACCTTGAGTGGTTTTTGCACTATTTATAGATGAAACAATAATTTCTTTTATCATCTTGATAGGACCTGGAGTAAACATATTAAACCTTCAATCAAATACCAATTGTACTTCTTATTAAACCTTCAATCAAATACCAATACCAAGAAAAACATTAGTAATGCAAATTTTAAAAAGAAACACACACACACACACACCTTTAACATTACTTTGATTGTTAATTTTATCCTTTTTATTTGTCCCTATAATAAAAATATACAAAGTTATGGTAGTTACAAGCATTTGAGTTTGAAGAATAATAAGATAAACAAGAAGACAAGTTATAAGTATCTGATATGACATTATCTTCATCTTTGTAACATTGCACCTCATCATCATCTTAGTTACCTTTATTTGTTTCCAAATTAAACATATAAAATATTTTGAATTGTGAAAATGAATAGAATCATTAAATAACAAGGAAAACAAGTGGACAAATTATAAGTACCTGAAGTTATATTTTGTTCTTGATTAAAGTTTTGTTTAACTTTCATTTGATCAATGTCTTGGTTCTCTTTGCTTGTCACTATAATAAACATAAAAAAATGTTATAAATTGTGGCAATGAACAAAATTCATTAAACAACTATACAAAAAAAGAATCATCTATAATCATCCATGGTAATATTTTGGCCTTGATTGTAGTTTTGTGGGACAGTACCCTGGTCATTATATGCATTCTCTTTATTTCCAACTATAATCAACATATGAAATGATATGAATCACAATAATTTAAAATTATAATAATAATAATAATAAATAAATAAATAAAAGATAGTCACAATGATTAGTATTCATTTCTATCTCCATCGTTCCATGGTCATTGTCTTGATTAATTTCATTCATCTCATAATTCCCTATAATAGTCATCCAAAAATGTTATGAATATGGAAATTAAATAACTTGAAAAATTATCAAGAGAAAAAACCAAACAAATTATGTACCTGGTATGGTAACTTCTTCCTCTCCTCCTTCTCCTCCTATTTCTATCTCCATACTTTTTTCAACAACATGAGCACTATGTTGATTAATTTTTTTCTTCCCACTTTCATCATTCTCTATTTTAGAATCTCCATCATTAGTCATTTTAGTGAACACTTTTACATTTAAGAAATATGAAAAAAATAGTATCCAAAGTATTATAAGAAAAAAAAATGAATTGTAGTACCCGAATTTTCCAAGTTAATGGATACCGGATTTTTTTTTTTTGTGTAAATCAGCTTTTGTATTAACAGAGAAAAAGCATAGTACAAAACTTCTACCTTAGCAGATTAATGGCCGCTAGACAGCAGGCCTGGCTACTTAGTAATTGAAAGACACAAGCACACCACGCAGGACGGCAGAGAATTAAAACACGCTAAACCAGAAGGCAAGGAGGATCTGTCAGAGAAGTCTCTTGACAGGTTCCGAGTACAGAAGACATAGCAAGATTGAAAAAGAGGAGGCATAGGAAGCGGTCTGCAAAAAGAGGAACGTGACCGCCGCAATCACCGGTTGGCATGTCCTGGCTTGGGAGGCTTGCCCGGCTGAGTGCCTGAAGAGTCCCCACGCTGAGTCTCAGCGAGCTTGCCGTCGTTGCCAATGACATTTCTCAAGAGCTTGATCAGTACAGTGAGCTTTTTGTTGATGTTGTCAGCCTGTTGGTCCAGCGAGGAGAGCTTAAATTCAATACTTTCCACGACCGCCATGTGGTCATGCTCCAAGGCCTCAGTGTGTTTCTTGAGATTGCGCAGCTGCTCTGCTTGCTCTTCCTGGGCATCTAGAACTTTAGCGAGGAGGGTCTTCATGCGCTAAGCTTCAGCTTGAGTTCGGAAAAACTGGGTGGCACGAGTATAGGTAGTGCCCGGGTCCAGGAACCAATCCACTTCCTTCCCAATTTGCTGATCCGAAACCTGTGTTTCCTCCTCCTTGACGCTGGCTTCCAGTTCACTGATTTTGCACTTGTTGCGCTGGGATGTCCTTGTTTCGTACATATTCTTTGCTTGCTAGAGGTCTTTGTTTGCAGATTGGTTTCGGCAACCTTCCCCTGCCATTGCGACGCCTGTAGCCACGGAGAGTTCCTGCACTGTGTTTGCAGAGGGCACGGGCTCAGACTTACTACGCGATAAAACATTGTTTTTCCTTGTGGCTTTGGTGGTTGTTAAATAACAAATGACCGGGAGGTGATCTGTGAGTGGCTGCTCTTCTCTGTGCCACTTGCATGTCCGATCGGCATAATTGCTACGCGATGGGAAAATGGTGAGGCCTTGAAATGATTTCCGGCCTTTACGATCACCGTCATCTTCTTCCTCCTGAGCGTGCCAAGTGTTCCTTATCCTGCCCTTCTTACGGCAGCTGATTTCAAAGCGGATCATGGGGGGTGCGTATCTCTTGATCGCCTGCGTCTGACAGATATTCCTTATGTCATTCGTCCTACGGCTCTTGCCTGATTTAATGATGCTAGCTGAATCAGCATGTCTAATCACCGGACTCATTAAGTTATTCGTTCGTTCGATCTCACATCTCTACCGGCCTCATATCCAACCTAGATAGCTACATGCACTTTTCCTTTAGCTCTGGGTTGTCGATGTCTTGCCAACAGCTATCCCACCTTGCGTTGGGGTGTTCAATCCCTAAGTTCGCCAGGTGGTCAGCAACCGTGTTAGCCTTGCGACGGATCGCCTAAAAGGTGAGAGCTTTCATTTCCCCGAGCATTTTGGAAATGTTATCTGTTACCTGAGCTAAACGCCAATGTTTCGTTACCTTGCTTACCGGCGTGCCTCTGTAGATTTTCCTAGCCGCGGTAATGGCTACCTCTGAGTCACCTTCAATCATTGCATTGCCTGTTTGGTTCAATCTGAGAATTCGTAACCCTTTTTCCATAGCTGCAAATTCCATCTCATTGTTGGTTCCTTCTCCCAGGGCTTGACTGTAAATGTGGAGAATTTCCCCTTTGTGATTTCTGATGACTCTTATACCTGCTAATCCGGGATTGCCTCTTGAGGCGCCATCAAAGTTCAACTTCAGGAAGCCAACAGGGGGACTATGCCATCCAATTGGCCCTGTTCGAGGCTCTTGCTGGCTGCTTGTGGTTACCATGTTGTGTCCATTATCCAAATTGAAGATTTGCTGGTCTCTAGTTGAGAGTTGGCTGTCGGGAACTGTTCTGCATTTTGCCAGGATCAGCTGTCGAACATTTTCGGTTAAGGTGAGTTGCGAATGCTCTAAGTTCCTATGATCATTCTGAAATATTCGCATGTTTCTTTCTTTCCAAATGGTCCAGGTTATGAACCCTGGCAAGACTTTCCAGATGTTGTTAATTCTTAGATTGTTAGAGTAGTCGCTAGGCCAATTCATTATGGTGTTTTGGATGGAGTCTCTGTCCCTGTTGTTTTGCTCCATGGTAGTTTCTATCCATTTCCATAGGTACTCCGCCCATTCGCATGTATTGAAAAGATGATTTATATTTTCTTCTGCTATTTTGCAAAGGGGGCATATAGAGGGACCAAGGAATCCTTTTTTGCACAAATTTTCCCAGGTAATGGTTTTTCCCCGCATAAGGAGCCAAAGAAAGGTCTTTATTTTAGGCCAGAATAGGGCGTCCCAGACCTTGATGCTCCAGGGCGTGACCTCCCCTTGTTCAAAATTCTCCAGCTGCTCCCTTGCTTCTTTGAGGGTGAAATTTTCACTTCCTTTCATGCCCCATCTTAGCTTGTCCCTTTCTGTAGATGTTCTTAACTTTCTTTTGTTTAGAGTGCTTAGCAAGTTCCTTATGTTGTTGTTTTTTGTGATTGAGGTGCCAGTGTTAAGGAGTGACCATTCTCTCCATTCCTGTTCGATGTTGTTGTGGCTCCAGTACTGATGAACCTTGTACTTGCCCCTGCTCTGACATTCCCTTTTAAAGTCCTCCAGGTCTGTAGTTCCGAGGCGGGGGAGTTGCTGCCAAGCATCTTCCCAAAAGAACGTTGTTTCCCCGTTGCGAATTTCCCAAAAGCTATGGTCCTGAATTATGTTGTGGTTCCGCCTAGCTAAATTCCAAATGGGAGACCCTTCTGGCACGGCCTGTAACCTAATAAGGTCCTGTTCACTGCAATCTGGAGTGTATTTTTCCTTCCAATGTCTTGCCCAAGGTAGAGTGGGTTCTTTTAGCCAGCGCCACCACAGCTTAGCTCCACAATTCATGTTGATGGTGTGGGGGTCTATTAGATTTAGGCCCCCTGCTGCTTTTGATTTACAAAGTTTGTTCCAGGCCACCAAAGCCCATTTGTTTTTTTCCGAATTGCCTTTCCATATGAACGATCGTTGGATAGTTCTTATCTTCTGGAGGATTCCTTTAGGGGCTGGCAAGATGGAAAGCAGATACTGCGGGATGGCTTGTAGGATTGTTTTAGTGAGGACTAATCTACCCGCAAAGTTGAGGGCTCTGTGAGTCCAGTGCCTGCATTTTTTCTCCATTTTTGCCAGTATTTTTTCCCATTGATGTTTTTGCCAAGGTTTGGTAGTTAGAGGGGCTCCCAAGTACTTAGAGGGTAAATTTCCCCGTCTAAATCCAAGAATATTTGAAAGATGCTTCTGAATGGCAATATGAGTATTAAAGAAAAAAATGGTAGATTTGGCGTGATTAATTTCCATACCTGACGCTTTGCTGAAGAGGTTTAGGATATTTTTTAAGGCCATTGCTTCTTTCACAGTAGGGGTGCCGTGCAGCATGGTGTCGTCCACGAACTACTGGTGCGTAGTTGCGGGGATAGAGTGCACAGGATGAAGCCCTCTAATATTTCCGTCTGCTTTTGCTTTATGAATAAGTCTGCTTAGACCTTCCATGAGGATCACAAAGAGGAAAGGGGAGAGAGGGTCTCCCTGCCTGATACCTCGGAAGGGGGAGAAGGGTTCCGAGGGGGAGCCATTGACCAGGATAGAGAAATTGGAGGATTTAATTAAAGCAAGAACCCATTTAGTCCATTGATAGTCAAAGCCAATGGCTATAAGAATGGCTTCCAGATATTACAAGTTGACTTTATCGAATGCTTTGGAGAGATACAGTTGCATTAACATACCTGCTATCTTCCTGGTTTGGAGAGTGTGAACTATCTCTTGAGTTAAGAGGATGTTGTCCAGGATTTGTCTGCCCTCCACATATCTAGACTGTTCTTCCGAAATTAGTTTGGGAAGAATAGACTTGAGTCTGTTGGTTATAACTTTGGAGATGATTTTGTAGATCACATTACAGAGAGCTATAGGTCTAAATTTCTCAGGAGAGTTGGCATCTTCTTCCTTTGGAACCAGAGCCAGGAAGGTGGAGTTTAGCGATTTGAGAATGGTGCAGGAGCGCCTGGAATCTTCAACCACTTCCCATACCTCTGTTTTGATGGTGGACCAGCACGCTTTGTATAAGTTTATGGTGAATCCATCAGGTCCTGGAGCTTTTTCGTTTGGCATACTTTTGACGGCCTCCTCCACTTCCTCCATTGAGACTGCTCTAAGAAGAGTTGTATTTTTCTCAGTAGTTATGATGCGGGGTATGGCCTGAGCAAGAGTCTCGATTGCCTCTGTTCTTTCTTCCTGCGTCTCCTGAGCTATATGTTTGAAATGCCTGGTGAGTAGAGAATAAATGACCTTGTGATTTTGCAAAGTTTCTCCTGCTTCATTGTTGAGTCTTAGGATTTTGTTTGCACTTCTGTAGTCTAAAGTGGATCTGTGGAAAAACTTTGTATTTTTCTCTCCTTCCTTGAGCCACTGGACTCTGGATTTCTGTCTCCAGAGTGTTTCCTCCTGTTGACAACGAAGTTGCCATTGAACCATCAGTGCTTTTTCCTGATCTTTGGAGTCTTCACTGATATTCCCCAAGGTCCAGATCTTATGAATATGATCGAGCTTTCTTTCTATTATGGATTTTTCCTGAAAGATGTTTCCGAATTATGTTGCATTCCATTGCTTGATTTTGCTTTTAATATGTTTTAGTTTGCTTTGGAGCTTGAACATTCTGGTTCCTTTTATGTTCAATGGTTCACACCACCATTTCTCCAGCAGTTTGACAAAGTTGGGGTGCTGCAACCAGAATTTTTCAAATCTGAAAGGCTTGTTTCTAGGAGTGCCTAGGAAGGCAGCTTCTAGTGAGATAGGCTAGTGATCCGACCCTCCACTGGGAAGAATGTCAGAGTCCACTGTGATGCCTTCAAGTAAGATACTTTCTGAGATAAGAAATTTTTCCAATCGAGAAGCTATTAGTTTCTCTCCTCCTCGTCTATTGTTCTAGGTGAAGGAGTTATTTTTGGGTAGGATGTCTACTAGTTTTGCAGTTTCAATGAATTCTGCGAATAGCTCTGCATCCCTGTCGAGCCTTCTTGTTCCTCCTTTTTTCTCCAAGAGAAAGGTTATCATGTTGAAATCTCCCCCCATAATGATCTTCGAGGTGAGATGTCTAAGTTGTAGACTCATAAGTGAATTAAGGAAATGAAATTTATCCTCTAATCGTTGTGGTCCATAGACATTTATGCATAAGTAAGTTTCAGAGTTACCTATTACTTGAACTTCCGTGGAAATGTAGGATCTGGTGGCTTCCATTGAAAGGACACTTACTACTCTGGTGTCCCAGAGAGTGGTAATGCCTCCTTCCCATCTTTGACTGGCTACTTCTATGAAGTCAATAGGTTTGCCCAATTTTTTGCTGATGTTTGCCATGTGAGTTGTGGCACATTTGGTTTCCTGTATAAACATGATGTCCGACTTTTCTCTTTGGAACTTCCTTTGGAGAGGTCTTTGCTTTGCTAAGCTGTTGAGCCCTCTTGCGTTCCATGAGACTATTTTCATTTATAACGAGGATTGTTAATGGTAGGATGGGAAGGCGTTAAGTGCCTTCATTTTGCCTGAGTTTAGCATTAGGATCCCCAGATCGTGTAGCACTTCATCGTTTGTTCTTCGTCCCCTTTTTTTTTTTGCTTGAGGCCAGTTGGATTAAGGGAGATGCTTTTTGAATGGTTTCCTGTACCTGTTGCAATGCCTAATCTTCTGTTTTGCTTGTATAGTTCCGCCTTCTGTCTTGCTATGAATAGGTCACTGATCTTCCTTAATTCCTCTTCTGGGACGTTTTCTAGTCCTTGAGCTTTCCAATTTTCCTCCATGACTGGAAGATTCACCCCTGCCTTCTCTAGGGCTTCATTGAGCTCCATCTTGTCACTTCCCCCATCACTGGTTAGCATATCCGTGTCTTCATCAGGAATTCCTTCATGATCGTGCCTGTGGGCCTTGGAACTGATTGGATATTCCTCCTTTTCCTTCCTGTTATGGTCTTGCTGGTCCTTTTGCTTCTCAGTTCGCTGTTTTTCCACATTTGTTTCTTCAGTGTCTGTGTCTGTTTCCAGAACGCTGAAAGTGTTGATGGCATTGCCTGGCTCTGCCCCTGTTCTGTTTGATCTTCTCCTGTTGGCTCTTTGTCTTGCTTTTGGTTTTGTAAAGATTTCCTTGCTCTGTACTTCTGGCGTTGTTTTGAGAGCTTCTTCTGTTTTGTTTAAAGGACAGTCTCCGACGAGGTGGCCATGTTCATGACACTTTCTGCATCGGAATGGGATTTTCTCATAATCAATGGCTTGAAAGTAGTCCTCATCTTTGAACTCCAACCATAAGCCTTCATGTAGGGCTCCTGAGACATCCAACTCCACACAGATTCTAGCACATGAGGTGTACCTTCGCTGAATAGTTGCTTATGAGGCTTTAATAAAGGTTCCTAACCGGTCTCCAATTTGTTTGAGGGTTGCTAAGCCCCAATAGTCTATTGGAAGGGAGAATAGTCGGATCCACATTGGAACTTGTGTGAAGGTTTCCTTTTCTGGGACAAAGTTTGTTTTCCAGGGTCTCATGTAAAGTCCCGCAGAAGCAAAGATATAGGGACCTCCATCAAAAACCCTGTCCTTATCCTCTAAGTTTGTGAAAACAACAGTAAAGAAACCTTTTGCTCCTAGGTGTAGTTTGATATCACCTTTAGGTTTCCAGTGTTGCTTGATCCATTGACAGAGGGCGCATTCCGTTGGCCACAGTCCCATGAACTTGCAAATGAATGCATGTTCTGACATGTGTTCTCGTTGGGCTTGAATCTCCGGATCTGTGCAGACTACTCTGAGGGTTTCTTTTTTCTTTGGTTTGCAAGCTCCTTGCGTGGCTTTGTTGGTGCTGGGAGTGGAGGGTGTCTGTTTTTCCTTCTCTTCTCGCCCTTGTTTCTCTGCATCTTGATCTTCTTCCTCTTCTGTTTGGGCGTTTGTTAAGCCTGTGATCTTTTGGTTTGCATCTGCTTTGTTGTTCCTGTTTTCCTTGCCATTAATTACTTTGTCTTTCCTTTTGGAGTTGCTTCTTGTTTCTGTTGGCATTTTCTGTTCCCTTTCTGTGCTGGTTCCGCTGGAGTCCTTGCGTTCTCCATATCCCATGATTTTTAGTCCCTCCTACGCTTTCTGTTTGTGCATGACTATTTGTTTGAACGATGGGGTCCCTATGGACCCCCCGCTTACCATTTGCCAGGTCAGTCCACGACCTCTGCTGAGAAGATCTGCTATTCTGTCTTTCTGCGCTGCCAGAGCTGTCTCTGGGTTTGCAGGTTGGAGGCGTTAAACCCTAGACCTAGAGGTTGCAGTCGAATCGCCAGAGCTCTCTAAACTTCCATTCCAATGGATACCGGATTTGATAGTTGAAAAGATTTGTAATTATTTAACATGATTGTCCTTTGTGACTCTATTTGCACAACACATGAATTTCTTCTTCCATATGTACAACAAGCCTTGATTAAATTTTTCCCCGCATAAAGAGAAATAACCACTTTTGCATCACTACATTGTTGGTGTTTCTCCACTAAATCCATCCAGAAATCATAATCTCTCTCATTTTCATCAAATGTGTCTTCAAATGTGGGAAAGTATTTTATAGCCTTCAAAAATTTTAATTCTGAAGTATAGAAATGTATAATAATAACTATATCATAAGTATAATTGTTTTGGGACTTATATTCATAAATGCCACTAGTCATTTTATAGTTGAACTTGGAGTTCTTTATGGAAATTTCCAAAGACTGGCATACATCATTACAAAACCAAAGTTCTACTAAGAGAACTATAGTAAAGTCATTCAACTCATTTTTTTCAATAAGAAATCGAAAAAATTCAATGTAATATCGCTTGTGGAATTGTTTTTTTTTCAAAGCGAGTGTATCCAAAACAACAAGGTCAGTATGTAAAATTGGTTGCAGCTGACATGGAAAAGAGTGCAAAAGTGTTGACAAAAGATGAGGGCCCCCAAAATGACAACCAAATTCAAAATTTTTATCAACCTGTTGAACACTTGTTGATCCATTTATCATTCTATCAAGGACTCCACATGCTTGCTGAGAAAGGGACTCTATCTTTGTATTACGTGTTCCTTTGACATAAGTAGACCCCTCCACCGTGTTGAAAAAATTGGTAAATATGATATCATTAATTTCATAATGCTCAAGAATGTGGAATGTGGTAAGAGTCATCTCATTCAAGTTTTGATCATGACTTTGACAATATGTAACCATTGCATCCAATATTGTTCTGTTGGTTTTCAATTTAGAACAATAATATTTTAATTTTATGGCATTTGATGGATGATTAATTGGAATAGAAAACCAAATGGTTCCATCCAATAGCTTATATGATACTGAAGCAATTTCTTCCATGGTGAATCCTTGAATGGGCCGAAGAGTAGCTGGTGTCAAACTATGTAAACTATTTCTCTTGTAGTTCTCAAAATCAGGTTGGCTTGGAGAACACTTTAATGTGCCTAGTTGGTAACAGTTAAAAACAGTGTCCCATTTATCCCAAATAGGTTCATCAAAATATAAGAGAATTTTTTTATCAGAAAAATTTGTAATTGGAGAGACAAAGAATGAGCACAACATTTCATCATCAACCTGATAAAATAATAAATATAAACTAATAAGAATTCAATGTCAAAATGAAACTAAATAATGTGTTATAATCTAATGAGAAATCATTATAAATATAAAAAAATATGACTTATATTATCAGCGTTAGTTATTTATCTACAACAAAAATAGATACAATAATAAAATGTTAAATGTAAAAATAATTAAAATTACATACCTTCTCTTCAGCTGTCTTAGAACATCCAATCCTCCTTTTCTTTAATTTGTCATTGGTAATTAAGAAATGTCTTACCGAGCGCACACAATCAATAAATGGAGTTTTGAAGAATACCTTATTTGCATAATTAATTGACAACAAATGTGGATCACATCAGTGGGTTCAACTAATGGATGCAACAATCAAGCATTACATTTTTTATATTTTTTTCGCTTCTCTCGATACATTATACTTAGGATTTGTTAAAATTTCTTTCACTGCTTGAATGGTATGTTGACCATCAACTATCCAAAAATTGATATTCTTAGAATTTAGATCTGTCTCATTTATAATTTTGATAGAGTTTACCAATGGATCAGGCTCATTGATGTCAAATGGAATCAGAAGAGCATCGGGTAATGAGGTTTGAAATTTGTCTAAGAATGATTTCACTAATACTTGAACATTTAAATTATCTCGTGATCTTAATTTGAAAACTTTGGGGGCTTCTTTACATCTTTCAACAAACACTTTTGTATTAAAGGAGTTTGAAAATAGATAGCAATGCTTAAAGGCTTCATGAATCTCATCACATTGATTTGCAAGGTTAGTTGTCTCAAATTCAACTTTCCTAGTTTTTTGAAATTCTATAGTGAGCTTGAAATCACTTTTTGTTATATTCTCCTCCAAATCAGATAAATATACTCTTCTCAAAGCAAGTAATTGAGAATCAATTTTATCAAGAAATTTACCTTTTTGTTGTAAATGAAGAAGTACAGATGATGTTTTTTTACTTCTTACATAGTGATATCTCAGAACGGTGGCGATGCATTTTAAAAGATCTGCACAACTATTTAGTCCAGATTTAGAGAAGCTCTCAAAGTTATCCAACTTGAACATTGAAATCTTTATCGTATTTGTTGAATCAGTACTTGAAGCTTCAATCAAATCTCGTCTAAAATTTGTATACTCCACTTGACATGAAATTAATTTTACCTCATTTTATTTAATCATTTCCACTTGAAAGTCAATGTCATTTTCATTGTAAGCATAGCAATTAATTGTTATTCCTAATATCTCTGGTTCGTTTCCATCTATTGATCCAAATAGATACCTATCAGGAAACATATTCATCGGAGCTTCTATTTGGATGTACCAATCTTGCACAAGCTCATATTTATTATATGTATTGTATTTTTTAATCATTTCAAAATTAGAAGTAAAAGGTGTTATTAATACTACCTTTTCAATTGAATAACTTTTCTTTTTCTTAAGTGATGGTTGTAACATTTCATTTGCTTTTGGGCCAACCAATTCTGCAAATAACAACAAAAAAATATTTGTATTAATCAAAATGAAAATATAATTTCAAATATTGTCACATAATGTTCTTATAAATACTAAAAACCCACCTAATCTAACCATTTCTAAGAGAGTGTACATAAAATATAAAACCACCATACGAGTTGGAGGCGATGTTTGTATATCACTTTTTTTTGTTTCTTCTTGACTACTTTACTTCGAATTTTAGGCACACCAGATTCCGCAGTTTCTAGAAAAAAAATTATGGAATACATGAAATACCAAATATTACTAAACAACCTTATAATACACGATTTCCACTTACATGCACAATAATAAATGAGTACATATGCTATGCAAGTTTTACTATATGACACCAAAAGTTATCACGTGGGTAAAATTGCTAAGAAAAGAAACAACCTAACCCAACCTGTAACGCCTTGTGGATTATGCGACGGGCGGGTGCTGGGCGCCCGGGCGGGCGCGCACGCCGGGCGGGCGTGCACGACCGCATGAGGGCGACTTCGCACAAAATGCGACGTTACACCGAGCTGCAGTGCGACGATAGTTTGCGACTTGGTAAAATGCGTGAACCATTGGAGCGTTTATACCCACGATGGACGAAGTGTTGAGGGGTGGGCCAACCCATGGTAGGAGGGCAAACCGACTCTCAAAAGGCATTCATGAGGGGTGTTGTGACATGTTTTGGGAGGTCGGTTGGAGAACCAACGCCCATGGAGCATGGGTATATATACATGCGTTGAGGAGGCATTTGAAAACACATTCGATCATTGCAACTTCGCACAAGTGAGTAGTGCGCAGGTTCTAGTGCGCATTTGGAGAAGGAGGAGGCGCAGTTCTCATGCGCCCATCCTTGGGCTAGTCGCACGATGGAACATTACACTTGGTGTTGGGTGGATGTGCGGGCGAAGGTGCGCCCGGTGGTCGGGTGAGGCGTGCACGGTGAACGTGTGGCGCCCGATCTGTGCGACAACTTGGCGTGGGCGTCTTGGTGACTCGGGTGAGCGCCCTCCCATCATGCAAGTGTGCACGGAGACTTGTTGGAGTGTTGGTTTGTGGACGGAGGTGTACCTTGGTTGGAGGCGCCCGTGTGTGGCGGCTTTGAGGTGCGCCCGAGTTGGGCGAACGACACGACGATGCGACAAGGTGAACGAAGGTTTGGTTAGTCGTGCGGAGGTGCCGACGAGCTGGGCAACCGAGTTTGCCGACGTTGTATATTTGGCTAAGTGTAAATTTGGGGTTTCCCAAGATTTAACTTATGCATTGTAAAAAAGACGAAAGATGATATAATATATTGTTGGGCAGACTCATATTGCAGGGAGTTGCCCCTCCCTTTATACTGTTGCATTTCTCTTATATAATGTTGTGGATAATGAATGTGTATGGGTGTTCATTGGTATAAAGGCACATAACATAATAATACTTGGTTGAGAATCACAAACTAAGTAGGATAAAGTGAATTTAGGCGTAGTCCATGTGCACGAGTATTGTTAAAAAGAAAGTGTTCGGTGGTGCCGCACCTCGCCGGCACG
>APFE030018838.1:0-43121 GCA_000404065.3 Pinus taeda
AGGGTTCTGCTATGAAAAGTAGTGTTGATAACCCAATCATCATGAGTTTTGGTATTTAAAGTAGTGTTGATCCTTGAATGTGTGAATTTTTAGGGTTTTTTCCTTATAATTTAGTGTGTCTTCGCCCCTAAGGTCTTTTTCCATCCTGTGTCATTGGATTTGTTAGTTCTTTGATTGATTGTATTGATTAATTTGTAAAATTTGTCGCATTGGGTTTGAAGTGAAATCTAACTGAGTTTTAGGATTTTTGGTCAATTGGCCATTGCTTGCTGCTTGTTGGTGTCAATGAGGTACAGGTTTTTCTAATTGATTGAGTGTTGTTTTATGTGGAAATCATTGAAAAAATCATTGTGCATTTGTTTTAGCTTATTTTTCAAAATTTAGTTTTCGTGAAAATGCATTAAATTAGCTGCATTGAAAATTTATTTTATGAGATTCATCATTAAAACTAGATCACTTTTTTCAGTGATTTAAAGCTAAAAACTGTATTAGGTGCATCAAATCATTCAAGATGAAAAGAAAAGCGTAATTCATATAAGTGCATCTTAGTAAACTCAAAACCATTTTGCTTTCAAAAAGTTGCATTTAGGATAGTGAAAAGTGAAAACCTTTTTTACTTTTGGCATTGCATTTGGAAGAAGAAGGTGAAAGTTAGTGGAAGACATTTTGCTTGATGCATTTTTATTGTTGCACCATTTATTGAAATCTCTCCCCTTGATTATTCTAGCTCTCATTGAAACGAAAATTTTTCTTTTTCTCATATTGCTGCATCTTAGGTGTTCAGGTGACATCATTTTGAGCCTTAAAACTGAAACTTAATTGAAGATAAACTTAAAATGTACCTCAATTAACCTAAGGAGAATTTGGAACTTAACGCAAACATCTAGAGGTCTAGGCTAGAGATGTGTTTCAGCATCTTTAAACATCGCAGCTGTTGTTAACTACTTGCATTGTATCCCGAGGGTGAAATCTTGTTTCATTACAAAAGTATATCGAAGGTTCTCGAGTACTTTCGGGTATATTAGAGGCACTTCAGTATGGAAATTATATTAGAACGCTCTTACTAAATGGTTATGCATTAGACAATGCTAACATGGACTTATGCTCCCCTTACCGTCGAGTATATACTGGGAGACCCCACTATCTTTTTATCCTTTAGCCACAGGTAACTGATTCAGCCACCTTATAAACGTGATATGCCAAACACAACATTCTAGGAGATTGGTCGTCGTATGTTAAGTCTTTAGTTTCAGCTAAGGTGTATATAGTGGTTCATAAATACTTGTTAAAGGATTTTTCTTGGATTACCCATTTTTTATTTATTTTTGTTAAAGTTATAAAATCAATTAATTGACCGCAGAAAAACATCCTTCCTATGGAAATACTCCTTAGTAGATCTTAGTTTGATACCAATGGAAACATTTCCTGAGTGTACCAGTGAAGGAAACCCTCTGATGGGATTCCTAATTATTTTCCTTCTTTTGGGAATACTGGTGCTCCGTATATGGAAATGTTGTCCCTTCCGTATATTGGTCTGCCATTTTGGTTATTTTTGACCTCAGTGATTCCGAGTGTCCAAACATCTTTTCAACTGAGTTCTCCTCCACCTGAACAACCTCAACCTCATGTTAATCATAGAATTGACCCCTTGCCTTCTTCGTCTTGTTCTTCCACTTTGCCTGGTGAAAGTCTAGATTATAGCAACCAAGAATCTAAGAAGAAGAAGAAGATGATGACGAAGAAGAAGATGGCAAAGAAGAAGAAGAAAAATAAGCAAGGGGGCAACCAAACAACTATTGTTACTGATGCAACTAATGAAGGAAAAACATCCAACCAACCCCAAAAAGTAAAATTCCCTTGCATGTTATGTAAGGGTGACCACCTTCTTTGGAATTGTCCTAGTATTCCTACAGTCTTAGAAGTGTGGTCCACTGGTTCACATCGACCTTTTTCATCAGCCTTTGGAGTTCATGTTGGTGATAAACCCTCATCTAGTAACAGTTAAAGCTCATGGGAAAAAGGGAAAAGTCAAAATTACCTATAAGTTGTGTGAATGTAATCATCCCATTCACCTTTGTCTTATTCTAGATGAGGCTTCCAAAGAGTTGGAAAACCTTATAGCTTCCCATCATTATCTTCCGGTTGGTTATCAAAATATTTCCCCTAATCCTTCACTAGTTGATTCAGTGATTGATCAAAAGTCATCTTTGGTCAACCCCACTCTCTCTAAAAGTGATTCTCGTGAGTTTGTTATCGACCAACCATGGGATGAGAAACCGGTAGACTTGACTCCACCTTTAGTTAACTATACCTTTCATGTGGAGAGTGAACCCCATACTGCTCAGGTTCTTATGGTTTCTTCAGTTTCGAATGAACTAGAGGGAAATCCTCCCATTATCGACGTGCATGAGAGAAATTATCCTATTCCCATAGTGCAAGAGGGAAGCTCTCATGTTCCTACAACACACCCTCTAAGTAGTTTGGTCACTTATTTTGATTGGAGTTGACTACCAGGAAATCCCCTTATGTCTTATTTGCCTTTCTAGATTACAATACATGCTTATCATATGGTTGTACCTAGCACAGTCATAGATGAGGGCACATATGTTAGCATTCTTTCCTCAAATGCTTGGCAAGCTTTAGGTTCTCCTCAGCTTGTCCCCATCACTCAGAATCTATTAGCTTTTAAGAGAGGAAGCAATCAACCGTTAGGGATCCTTACTAAGTTACCTATTACTTTGGGAGGAAAGATTGTCTCTATAGTCATGATGGTTGTCGAAGGCCCTTTATCTTTTAATCTACTCCTTAGCCATGACTGTGTTTATGTCATGGGAGCCCTTGTCTCTTCTCTCTTTCATGTGATGTGTTTCCTGCATGAAGGAAGAATTGTGATCATTGATCAAATTACATTCATTGGTCCTGAATCAATTTCCAATCAACCATCATCCCTAAATGGTTCTCATATGCAAGCGATATCACCCCCACCATAGGTTAAATACATGACCACATGTTCCATACCCACATCTACTGATGATCTAGTAGGTGATCTAGTACATCATGTACTAGGGGCATTGGAGCCTGAGTTTTCGTTTGGATACCTGAACGTGTATCCCTTCCAGAGTGGTGTTCTCCCATCTGATGAGAACCTCTTAGAATCCATGGCCTATTTTGGTCTTTGATCAACATGTTTAGAGCATAGATATTTGTATTGTGTCAAACTCGTTAAAAAATAAAACCAGGGCCATGAGGAAAGTTCTTTTACTATGTCAACCTCATTAAAAATTAAACAGGTCTCCATGAGGATAATTCTTTTACTATGTCAACCTCGTTAAAAAATGAAATAGGTCCCCATGAGAATAGTTATTTTACTATATCAATTTTGTTAAAAAATGAAATAGGTGTCATGAGCATGATTCTTTTCCTGTGTCAATCTCATTAAAAAATGAAATAAATCCCCTTCCAATTCGAGTCTTTGATTAGATCTCTTAAAATCCTAGTCGAGTCTTTCACTTGATCTCATAAGTGAACCTTCATTCCATATACCTGTTAGTAACCAATAGTATACTTAGGTGAATGAAATGAAGCTTTGGGGGGCATGTACCTTGAATTGAGTCAGTATGTTGGGGGCATGCAAACTTATCTCAAGCATATTTTATCTTTGTTTCAAGCTTGTATAAAATTGAAACCAAATCCAAACATAATTTTTCTCATGTTTCAAGTTTTTGAAAAATGAAACCATCCTCAAGTATACTCAAGCGTAGTTTCCCATGTTTCAAGCTTGTGTAAAAATGAAACCATTCCCACATTACATCTTGTGATTGTCATTTTTATCAGCTTGATTTTACATATGAGACTTGGTTTTTTTCACTCCATCGTTACCATATCTTTGGCCAATCATATGCTTTCACTTGGTTGTTTTACCCTTGCCTGGGGAACATCTGCGATGAGTGGTCTTATTAGCTAACCTCTTAACCTTTGCATGTTTTTAGAAGTTCCATCATGACCGGAACCAATCACTATCATTTTATAACACTTGTTCTCCAGGTGGAGTCATCTTTAAGCTCTTTTCTGACTCTTTAAATATGAAAAGATCGTCGAGTACTTGTCTTTTCGAACTTTTTCAATTAAATGAATTGATGCCATATCAATATACATTTACCCCTTTTTCAGGCTGAAATTGACTATTTATGAAAAAGGTACACCTTGGTCGATATGGTCAAGAGGTTCTCTCAAATATTGTTTTCTACCTTTTTGGGTTTGGGAGATAAATTACGAAAAAGGACCCAATGGATTTTTCTTTTTCATCTCTTTTTCAAACTCCCTAAATATGAAAAATATACTGAGTTATTCTTCTATCAGACTCGTTAAAAAATAAATGGAAAAAGACTTGTAACCATGACGAGATCGAGTTTCTACTTCGTAGGACTCGTAAAACTTACAAGGATGGATTCATTTCAAGAATGAACTTATATGACAAGCATATGCTATCCCCTTCAAGCTTGTGATAAAACATAATTGGGGTACTGACTAAAAATAATGGGGAAAATGAAAGTGAAACGTCCTTTGTATAGGCAGCATGTCGCTCTTGAACATGACACTCATTTGTTTCTCATGCCAGGTTTGGGATATCCTCGCTTAATCACTTACCCTCCCCAGTTTGGGTGATCCATTTTTCATCTCATCTAACTATTCTATTTTCGACATCATGACCCTTGGTCTCATGTTGAGTCAAATGCTGGCACACTCCAGAGTCGTGTCGCCGATTTTCAAGAGAAGTCCTATCTACAGTCTATTACCTATAAGTTGTCTAACCCTTTGCTACAGTCCTGGATCCTATTCATTTCATTCCATTTTTTTCCTTGTTTTGTGTCGGTGATGAGGGATTCCTTACGTCCCTCCTTCGACGGGTCACTTCTTGTCAACTTTGGCTCATTATCTAGGAAGATGACTTAAAGACTCCCTTTCAGTACCTTAGAGCTTGCATGCCTTAATGGAAAGTTATTCATATCCGATGACATGTTTTCATCATTGGCCTTTGATCGGATGATTCCATGAGTGTTTGACTTCAACTTCATTTTTCACATTCGTGGATTGTACTATTGTAAATTGAGGGCCATTGTCATTATTGGTGGCTTCTCTCGTGCCTTGTTAATGGTCCAAATCATTGACCAATAATCAGGTGGTTTTCTAGCATGTTCAACTTCAACACATTCATTTGCATGTTAGAATTCATACTTTGATCGAGTTGGGATGGAGTGAAAGACCCCAAGTTTTGTCTGATATGACTCAGGCTATGTGGAGTAATGTATTGTTCATGACTGTACACATTTTTCTTCTATACGGATGGCTATGACCATACCGTGGGGCTTTACATTTATGATGATCCTTCTATATTGGGTGTCTGTGTCCATATCTTGGATCTTAGATTTACACATGATCCTTCTCATTTAGATGGTTGCGCCCACGTCGTGGATCTTTCTCACGGTCCTTACTATCCAGATGGTTGTTCCCATACCGTGGATTCATGTTTCGACATTAGATATGTATATGTATATGCATCCTTGATTTCCAGGTCTCCTGACAGTGTTTTTTCTCATCCTTGCAAAAGCTCGTAAAGCATGTTAGCCATGACTCCCTGTTTTTCCTTCATGATTAGGGGGCATCTATTACATAGTATATGCAACTCAGATCCTCCATAAAAAAATGATGGAAAAATGCCTCGATATTCCCCTAAAGGAAAGGGCTCTAAAACACTAATTTTAGCATCATCGCCCCCCTGACACTGGAAACCCATGCTGGTCAATAGTTGCATGGATGAGGTCAAGTTTTCTCAACTTGGCCCTTTGATCTTATCCCTATGAGCTACCTCCTTAGGATGAGGGCCTTCTCCTATCTTTTGAGAGCTGCTAACTCCCTTTCCCTACCTATATATTCATCCTCTCCCATTCCCAAGTGGTTGGTCTTTGGCCATTTGCACCCTTATGCTAAGATTGTGCCTACATGCTACTCATTTGGTTTGGAGAAGGAGTTCTTGGAGAGCTTGAGCTTAGAATTGGACATTCACTCAGGGAGAGATTATTGACATCAAGGATTGGTTGTATTCTTCCTCCTTTAGTATATTAATATATACAATTGTTGGTTCACTTTCCATAAATGTGTGTGTTAATGCATCATTTATCTTAATGCTCCTTGATCTGTTAAATGGATTAATTTTGATTATGCTATTTGTATTCTTATGCTTTGTTATGTATTTGATCTCTTGTGAAAGCATTCAAACATTGTGAGTAGTAGGACTGAGCCCAAGGCACAAGTGGTTTGAGGTCTTCAACAAAGGAGGACATTATGGCATTACAACGAGGTAGGCATCTTCTTCTTATATCATTTCAATTGTAATTTAGGAAAGTGTCTTGTAGATTGTCATGTAGGTTTCTAGTTCCACTCATTGGGCTAGAGGGCTCGTCTCTGTTCACAGAGAGGATTTACCTAGACAACAGGGACATGCACAAAAAAATAAAGAAAGAGAAGATCGCTCTGATACCACTGATTCAAATTTATGAAGGAATGAAATGAAATATAGATATGAACATAAACACATAGATACAATGAAAATAGAACTTCAATTTATTAATAACAAACTACTTAAAATTGATTACATGCAAAATGGAAATAAACTAGCTTAGGCAATGGTAGTGTTATCTCAAAATCAGGCCCTGGAAGGCTGCAAACCAGGAAGACTTCAAGTAACTGTTTCAAACCAATCTTTTAGCTAAGTATTAGCCTCCTTAGCGTGAGAGGGCTCTCTCAAAGGATTAAAGGTTTTTGATTATGATCAAGATGCCTAACTCTTATGAAACAAATAAAAATGAAAATAGTGGAAATAAAACTAACAAGTATCCATTGGGCTTATGCATCCATATGTGATTTAGAATTCACAGTAGGGTTCGCTTTGCATAAAAGTCAAGGCATTCAGGTTTCAACATATGTAGAGCACACCAAACACATAGAAGGCAGTTTATGAGTATATGAAGGAAATTAGAACACTGTAAGCGATTTCTAAGTAATCAAATACTCATAACACTCTAGATAACATGAAAAGACAACAAAAGAAACTCATACATTGAAATCTCTATTATTCTTGAGAAGCACAAGCCAGTACTGTATTACCAAAAAAAAAGAGTCTTTACATAAACCAAATATCAGAGCTCTTTTTTTTATAAATTTACAACCCTTTATACATCAGCTCTTATGCTATATATAGAACTCTTTTACATAACTTAGATTATTCCTCTAGGGTGAGGAAAATTTTAATTCTACCTGACCTGACACCTATAACACTTAAAACTAACTATTAAATGCAAATGACAGCTAACTAGGAGTCCTAGAGACCTAATACAACTAGGAGTGTAACTCCTTATTATGATTACAACAACCTTATCTAAACATTTAAAGAATTCTTTGAAACCTAAAACTCCATGAAGTCGAATTTGATGGTGCTCATAACCTTCCAGCTGGCCCTTGATGACTCATCCTTTTGTTGTTCCTAGAAACTAGGAGACTGTCCCTTGCTCTGTTTTGGCTGAAATATAGGTGTTGGGACAGAGCTCATATCTTCTAAAAACTGAAGGAGGCTGTTTTGAACCAATCCATGCTGAACAAAAACCGCTCTTGGTTTTTTGAAATACCTTTCCTACTGCCCAGAATATGTCTTTGAAAAACAAGTGTTAAACATGAAAAGTCTGTTTGTGAAAAACTGCACCTACAGCAGTTTCGTAGCGCAAGTTAAACCATAAATTCCTCCCACCTAATAATGAATTTGAAGAAACGGAAATAGGTTTTTGTAGTTTAGTATGTTAGGAAGAAAAACCTCTTTCAGTTTTCCAAAATCTGCTTTCAGTTGCTCAAGAGAACTTTTGGAAATTGACTACTTAAAATAATTTTTCTGCTGAAAAAATGCTACTTCAGTGATTTCGTAGCGCAAAACTAGTTTTTTACACTGTCTGCGCTACGAAAACGTGGATTCATAGAAAGTTTCAAAAAATTTTCAAAATGGCTAAACACATGACTTTCAAAACATGATATGAGATCCATAAAGTGTAAAACAAGGTTGTTGAGCTTTATTTGATGATGGAAATGAGACTCTAACCCTATGACTTGGACTCTAAAAACCATAAAAGAGACTTAACCACCATCTAACATTATGACTTAGAAAAAAATGTAAAATGTAAACCTTGAAACAAGCTTGAAACATGGAAATAATGTGTGATATGGGACCAGTGATGGGCAAGAACGGAGTGTTGACCTTATTTGACCATACCAACAAGACTTTTTTCTAGATCTTAACACTAAAGCAACCATGTAAAGACTAGACCAAGGCTAACACCAATCCTTTGGAATAGAAATGATGCTCTGAATTTAGAAATCATTTCTTAAGTGATAACAGGTAGCTTATCTCTGAGAAGAGATGTGGCAGCTACATGCCTTCTGAACTATGTTAAATGAGTCTCGAAGGCCTATTTATTATTTAGAAACAAGGAAAAACCCTAAACATCCATAATCCTAACCCTAGGAGATGAAGTACCAAAAGTCTGATGGCCCTCTTGGGGTAAATTGGTACATAAACTTCTCGGGGTTGTAACTTTGGCATACAATATTTGTTTGATGCATATAATACCTCGTTATAAATATTTATCTAGTGACTAACACTTTGACTACAAAGCCCTACCACAAAGTATGAGGTTTGCCTATTTTCCAAAAAAAATGTCATTTAGGGCCTCAAAATGGCTTCGGAAATTTAGGACCTGAAAAACTACCAAAAATAGTAAATTGTGCTACAATTAAGGAAACTAAAATAAATAATGGTGGGGGTACAAGTGAAATAAGAGGGTGGCTACCAATATCCACTTGGATCAGAGGATCATTAGGTTTATAGTGTTTCCATTGTGTCTTGACTAGAATTATAAAATATTGGTATTTTAACTAGTGAAAGTTAAATATATGATAACGCCTTTTTCTTCTCCTCGATATTGCCTAGATATAGAAAAATTGAGACTTGGTCCAAGAGACTTTATTTTACTTCTTGTATCCAACTTCTATACGTTCTGAAGGAAGATAAGAAACCTTCCACAAAGCAATAGATTCATTTGGAGATAACTTCCTTGTATGTGCTCTTATTAGACCATGTTACTGTAAAACATTTGAATTATACAATCTCAACATAAAAAAAATTAGATACCACAACCCAATGGGAAGGTGGAGGAATAATCATTGGAAGTATGAAAATCCTTTAAGAATGTCATTATGGGGGTCTCAAGTCCTCACCCAAAAGATAAAGAAATGGGGATCCATAGGAAAGGAGTTAGAAAACATCAACATCTTTGACAAATAGGATGTAAAGAAGTACAAGACCAATCAAAGATAAGAATCACTTTTTGGACAAGACCCAAGAAATCCATAGGTATAAGTTTTCCTCCCCAATATTAGGAATTACATTTAGTACATGAAGGATAATGAGATAATGGGAAAATTTATGAGTATATAGCCTAGGAAATGCCCTAGTTTCTAGTAAACACCCAATGAAAATGGAAAAGGAATGTTTATCTTAACCATGAATTGAAAGGTTTTTTAATTGTGATCTTTGTATGCATTAAGAATAGAGAGTGGATATTTGAGGAAGGACCAAATTTCTTCAATTCAATAGATCTCCATCTATGGTACTAGACATAAATATTCTCATTAGAGAAGGATAATTTTATATATGTCTTAGTTTGGATTGAGATGTATTTTTTACCTCAATAATTTTGGGAGAAAAATATTTTGGATGGATTGGGAAATACTTTGGGTACCTTTGTGAAATTGTTTGAGGTAACAAAAGTGGGGTGTTATATATCCTATGCAAGAGTTATGTTTAAATGAATGTAGTAGGAGCTTAACTAGATTTAATAACCATCCGATACGAATATTAGGAATGGATCCAAACATTACATTATGAACACATCACTTTTTGTTGTAGCAAGTAGAATTAGCATGGCCATTTATTCAAATATTTCCCTCAAATGAAAAAAATAACCCATAAAAGTCTAAATAGAAATGGTACAAAGATTCCAAGTAGGAGGAAATCAAGAAGGAAACCCATGGAACCAACAAACCAAGAGGTAAAAAGTACATAAAATAAATTGTGTGCTAAATTTGACGTTAATATCCCCCTTACTCTCACATGGACAACCACAATTCTCACTAATTTCCCCTTGTGGTTTTGATGCCATTTACTGAAAAGTCGCCATACAATCCCTTGAGGTCATACAAATTAAAAAATGTACTAGAAAATTGAACTGTGTGAGGTTAAAGGAACTAAAATGGCTTTCATTTTCTTGAAAAAGGTTGCTAAATGGTTTTTGGACCACCAAATAAGCTCTACAAGGTCCACCAGAGCATACAATCACCAAGTCACCAAAATACAAATGAGGTGGCAAGGTGAGCCCCCACCTTTTATATTCCCATCCCTCAACTTTCCAACTCACTATACAAGAGCTTAGAAGCTTTATTTTGGGAACCATTTATACTCTTAGAATTAGTGCATTCCACATCATGCACAAGCACTCTCCTCCCCTCCACTTCAAAATTTCACCCCAAGATCCTTACCATGCTTATGCTTCTACATATGTGCACCATAAATGTTGTTTCAATTGGCATGCCATGTTTTTAGTTATATTTATTTATCCTTAGAAATTTCACTTGGGTATTTGGTTTGTTGTATCCTTGAGACAATTACCTGGCTATCTAGGAACTATGCCAATGCATCTCAATGCCAAATGTTGACCTCAAGTTGGCCTGTGGGACATAGAGTTCTCCCTCATCAAATTCAGAAACTTGGCTACATATTTTCAATTAATAACAACCTACAACATTAAGCTTAATGACCAAATTTATATGGTATGAAGTAAAGGAAATAGGGATGAAGATAGAGATATCAAGGGGATGGAATGAAGCCTTGAAAACCTCTTAGTTCATAGGCATTTCCATTACACATAGTCACATCTAACAGAATAAAAAAAATGATAATGGGAGGTGGAGGAAAATAGAATAACACTTTATCTTGGACTTAACAGTGAGTATGAGTATCATGATAATCTTAGAATGAATAAAAATGTCCCACTGAGCATTAAAATGAATCCAATAAAATATAAATGATGAGAAATGAGAATTGGAAAATGAATTTAGTTACTTGACACTCAAAAAGTAACTTGCAACTATATTAATGGATATATATTAAATATGGATTCAAATTTCTACAATCTAAAACTCTTTATTTGCATAAATGCAAGGTTGAGATGAAGAAACCAATTGTAATACAACTGTGTTTTACCCATTTTCAACTTCAAATTTGTCTTGAAATCACAATAATAATTTGAACGAACATGAGTGGAAATCAAATAAACCTAATATAGGAAAAAGGAAAGAGAACAAGGATTTGTTACAACAAGAGGTGAATCCATCATATGTTTACAATGATCTAAGACATTTTAAAATGCATGGCCTCACAATTTTTTATAAAAAAACACATGTCTAATTGTCAAAACCATTACTCCTCTCCTTTACCAATTGTTGTATATATTCTTACTAATACTCAATTGATGCTTGAGAATGTTGGATCTTATGTCAGACACAAGGGGACAATTAGAAGGGCCGGGGGGAATGGGGTTGTTGGGGGGCAAATGAATCAGTGTGTCAAGTATTTTACCAATTCACAATTGTTCAACCTAATTGAGGCACAAACCTCATGGGAGGCACCCACCTCCTACTTCAACTCTTTGTGGACCTCTTTTCAAAATATTTCAAACTAGATTCACCTACTCTTCATTTAATAATAATCTTCAAACTGTTGATGTCATTATATTGTAAACAACCTTATGCCCTGCCCAAAATTTGTTACAAGTTTCTCACGCCCTATCCAAATTCTATTCCAATGTGCTCATCAATTCAATCATATAAAATTCATCTTGAAATTTTATTCTTCAACATCATTGCATCCTTCTCATAAGCTTCTAATCTATACAACAAAGAATCTTCTCATCAAATATACATCAACAAGGATTTTTATGCCTTTAGAACTATTCACCTTCAAACCTTTATCACCATGCTTCTTATGGAATTCAATTTGACTAAAGAATGAGTCCTGAAAGCCCCAAAAACCATATACAACCCAATAGTCAAATTAATTATTCTAGAGAAGGGCCATTTCCGGATGCATTCTACAAAATTAGAATTTTCAGTTACAACTGTGTAAATATTTATTTATGGAAACTTATGTGTTAGAAAAAATGTAGACTTGTGAGGCAAAAAAAAAAATATTTCTTTGACCTGTAGAATAACAAGTTTTGAATCCATGACCTTGGATTTACCATCAATGTACTCTATAAACTGGGCTATGCAATGTATCTTTTTGTACAACTTTCATAAATTGGATTTATCATGCATGATCATACCTTAAATAAAATATGGGGCTCAACCCTATTACTGGTCCTCATGCAAATGTTTCCAACCATCAGAGTGATCAAACATTGGTGTTCCATCTCATCCTAATCATTGCCTACATGTGATGATGATTCAACATATGATTAGGTAGAGAAATTATGTAATGTGTACTAATTGTGGAGCACATCCACAACATGAGTCTCCTCATAGCAATGCAACGTTATGTGACACACCCCTTGTTAATGGCTAAAGAGCTTGGCCTTTGGCTCTTTGACTACGTGACTTAACCCTCTTCCTATAGAACTTGACCCTCAACATTCTTGCTAGGT
The DNA here is from genome assembly GCA_000404065.3 of Pinus taeda. Lineage (NCBI taxonomy): Eukaryota > Viridiplantae > Streptophyta > Pinopsida > Pinales > Pinaceae > Pinus > Pinus taeda. Next base: position 12,801 of record APFE030018838.1, read on the forward strand.
GACTCATCTCTATGGCTACAAAGCTTGGCCCTCGACTCTTTCTTTATATGGCTCGATCCTCTGGCTATGTGACTTGGCCCTTTGGTTGTGAAGCTCAGCCTTGAATCTTTGTCTATGTGACTCAATCCTCTGGCTATGGATATTTGACCCTATCTATATGGAGCTTCAACTCTTAGCTCTCTATCTACGTGACTTGTCTCTCTATCTATGTAACTTGACCCTTAGGTTATGTGACTCCATCCTTTAGCTATAGAGCTCGTCCCTCAACTCTTCATGATCATTCCTCTATTCATAATATTTTGTGCTCAATCCTTTATAGATGGAAATAGAGTGCAGACATGCCTCAAATGAAATAAACCAAAATACAACTAAGTCATGGGTTCAAACACTCTTACCCTTGTAAATTGTAGATGTGTTAGACATGAAATTCGGCCACATTACTCATGACATTATCATTCAAGCCATAGACCTTGCATCTTGCCTTAGACATAATCACCATTAGGCCACAACCCAATACTACCGGCAAAATTTGGCTAAATCCCAATACTGCTTAAAGCATGATCTCTTGTGAAATTGATATGAACAAAATTCACCATGGCCTGTCACTACTAATAACTCAAGCATCAAACAACACTTATAAACAAAACATGAGCATCCAAAAAACTGTAACAAAATTCAGCCACAACCACAATAGTTTCCTCTTACAACACAAGTGGACTTTATTATCTACTTCTTAGTCCCTTAGAAGTCTTTGTTCTTATGCTTTACGGTAAAAACATAGAAATTATAAGTGTTGTCACAACATTTCTTGCATATTTTCCTGATTTTTTAGTTATTTCAACAAGTATCTCTACTTATTTCAATTGTTGGTTTGATCTATATGTTCATCACACTTTATTTTCTACTCTTCTTATATCTAAAACTTATCTTTTCTCATCTTTCTCTTATCCTCCTTCCTTCTATTCTAATTTTCCCATGCATTCCCCTTAACAAGAAGTCCCCCTAGATACTTCCTTTTGTTCCAAGAATGTAGGTGAAACACCAAAGTATATGGGTGATGGTTTAACTCTAGGAATTTGTTCAAGGTATTTTTTAAGGGTTCAAATATAATGCTTATGTATATTATTCTACGTGACTATTCTGGTTGGAAAAGTTATACATATAGAATGTGGGTGAATATTCAGTAAAAAACATGTAATTTACTATTAAAATGTTAAATTTTTGGCTAATATTATCCATTTTAATCATATATATGTAAAAACGGGTGAATTTTAACCAAATGAATGATTTTTTTTCCATGAAATGTCCAAAAAATAGCCAATTAGGAAAAAAATTCTCCTAAAAGTTTCCCTAAATTGGTTTTCCCCACTATTCATAGCTTAGACAAGGATAAGATGATAAGCTAAGATAGATAGAGGATGTAACAACCATATTTTGAACCCTAGGATTACTGTAACTAATTATGTTGTTAGCTCTTATAGTGAAGGTTGCATGTCACCATGACAATGGCCTATGCTAAATAAATTTAAAATTATGCATATTTAAATATTTATTGATAATCAAAAAAATGCTAAGCAACCAACTAGGAATGTGAGCACCAATACAGACTCTAATACCACAAGTGGGAACTTGTGAGGGAGTTATAAGAAAGTAACCATGCTTGTTATTACTAGAAAATCCTCACCCAATAATCTATGCTAAAAACTTGTACTCAAATTTTTCTTACCTTGTTTTCCTACCATCCCATAATTCATTGAATCAAGAAACGGGTAGTTAAAGAAACCACTTGCCACATTTTACGGTGGCTTCACTGGGGGAGAAATACCATACCACGTGCATTCATATTGGGGAATCTATATTAAGGGGAAAATGACATAATGTATTGAGCATATAATAGGGGGTAAAGGGTTTATATATTGGCAAGTATAAAAAAATGAAACTCAAAGTTAATGAAAAAATATAAAGTCCAATGTTAATGAAAAATTGATACCTACAATATCTAGTGAAAGTAGGGGTTTTTTAAATTGGCAAGGTGTATTGGGTTCATATTGGTAGGGGGTTAAATAATGTGATTTTTAGAGGTATTTTTGAATATATAGTCAAATTAAAGGTATTGTTTAGCATGCCACAAACGCATGTGATATGTTATATGTTCATTGAGTGAAGCTCTCGTGCCACATTTATGGAGGTCGAATGATGGTTGTGGAGTATTCTCAAGGTTCATTCAAGTACCCATATCAAAATTTGAGGGTTGAGCCATTCAATGGTGTAGGAAAATGGGGAAAAACAGGTAGACTAGACATTCCTGAGTTCATTGAGACCATGGCTAGAGGTATTAGAAACACATGGGTTCTTACAATGGTGATTTTCATGATCAAAGAGCCATTTTCAAGAGGAAAACTTGTTGGATTTTTTTATGTATATATATAGATTTTTGTGCTCGAATACACCCAGAAAAGTTCCAATCATGGATCGAAACATTGTTGGTATGTTTGGGCTCTCGAAAATGAATTTTGTATGCCCATTATTCACTAGAGAGTTGTAGAGCTTACTTGAGTAGTGGGGGTCATGAATTAATGCATGTTGGGATAGTGTGATAAGTAATCAGTAAGGAAATTACAAATGTATTGTAGATCAGTGAAAGGATGTCTATATTACTATGTTGGCTAGCTAAGAGGCATCTAAGATTTGTGAATACCCCAAGCTCAACAAACAAAGGAGTTATATATATATGTATTTGTATATGTATATGTATATGTATATGTATGTATGTTTGTGCTATTTTGAAGGAGAGTTGCCTTCACCCATCCCAATTTTCTCTAAGTTGATAGTATCCCCTTGTGGTATCATAACCTAGATAGGGGGTAGCTAACTGAAGAGAGCACTCATGTAACCAGCCTATGGTTGGGTGGAAGAGGCTCCTTCATAAGCTAATTCCCAATTTCAAATTTCAAATTTAAGTGTTGTTTCTGATTCCTATGATTACTGTTTATTTTCTCTCCAATTTGTTTTTGGGTAAATTAGAGATGAAAATGATAAGCTTTCTCTTGCATGAAATTTTGAATGTGTTGCACGTGTTAAATTGTCATACAAATTTAGTATGGTGATGTGAAGGCATATAATTTATTATTTATTTCCTTCCACAATTACATGGATAACATCTAAGTCTAATATAATATGAATTGTTTAACTTACCTGAAAAATAAACTTCACATTCTATAAATATCAATAAAATCCATAGACATATATATAACTAAAATAAATATATACTGACCAAATCTTACTATATATAATGTTTTATTAATACTAAGGGAATTATTTTGTAACGTTTAATTTTTATAAAGTGAAATTTATTCTATATTATATAAAATATTATATACATATAATCACTTACATTTATAAATTTATAGTAAAATAAAATAAAATAAATTATATTTCAAAAAATTAATGTATTTTAAAAATAAATATGTGAAATTTTTTCAAAGCCCATACAAAAATGCACTATAATGACAACCTATCTTCAACTTGAATACCAAACTAAAATTAATTTCAATTTTACTTTCGACTTAACACCATACCGTTAGCATGTTTCCAACTCACTAAACTCAATATATATACTATATAATATTTTTTGATATATATTAATAATAACTTTTATCACTACAAACTTTAAAGATATATATTTATTTATAAATTGTTTTAAATAAACACTTACTAAAAACTATTATTTCTTTAACGTAACTATCAGTTTTAATTATATATATAAATATAGATAGATATAATAAATTTTTACTATAAAACACGAAACACATCTTTTTCATTCTTATTAATAACATTATTCATACTGATCAAAAGAAAGAGTTTTCGTTAATATATTTATTTGGTAAAATAAGTTTTTTTGGTTAATCTATTGGTTTTTATATATTATAAATGGTATGTAATGTTTTTTTAATATAATAATTAGTAAAAATAAAATATTTAAAAATATTAAAAATATATTTTCTATTATTAATGTAATTGTATACCATTCAAAGAGATGGGTTTCGGAAGGCTGCAGGAACCGCAGGAGCGTGCGGGATTAGGGTAAGCACCTAGCGCCTATCCTGAAGGCTCACCGCAGACTAAAGGCACGGGCCGTCGGTTGACCATCTACCTTTCCACCGACCTCACAAATCCTGTCGTCGTCCCCGTTCACCGTTCACCGCGCAACTGTAGGCAGAATGGACGGGCACATGGAGGAACTGGTGGATTATTCTGCGGATCCGTTAGAGAACCGCATCATCTTCGATATCCCTTATTTCGCTGCCTCGGTTTCAGCTGCTCACAGCTCCCCAGTCCCTTCATTGGCTCACTCAAACCCTAGCCCTAACCCTAACTGTCCTCCTTCTACTGTGATCCCGGGTTTCTCTCCCAGTTTAGATGCCCCTCCGCTATCTCCCGGCACGGAACAGTTATTGGCTTCTCTTTCCCCTCAGGTTTTGTCATTTGACCAAGTTTTTGTTCCTCAGGGTAATCCGCCTCCGTCTGCGGTCCCTCAGGACTCGGCTCCTCACACCTCCCCTTCCTCAGGGATTCGACCCTCCGGTTGTTTCAGTACCCCTGCTGTTAATGTGAAGCCAGTAAAACCATCTCCTCCTGAAGGTGCCTCCAGCCCCTTGGTTGACCATCCCTCTGCACCCCGCACGAAGAAACGGAAGAAAAGGTGCATCAAGGCGACCGACAAAGAGATTACGGTCCCGTTTGGAGATCCAGCTGATTTCGGGGGCGCGACACTGATGGCCCGATCGGTCTTGGTGGGACATGTGAGGGGACGCACCTTCACAGTGAACAGATTGACAAAATGGGTGGAGGAGATTTGGGGCAACCTGCTTAAGGATCTTCCAGAGGTTCACATACTTCCGCGTGGTTGGTTTTCCCTTCACTTCACCAAGGAGGACTACTTCGACCTAGTTCTTGCAAAATATTGGCACATCGAAACAGCACCTGTACTGCTCAAGCGATGGAGCCCCCTGTTCGACCCTGAGCGCGAACAGATCGGGGTTGGTCCACTGTGGGTTCGTCTGCCCGGACTCCCTCTTCAATACTGGAGCGAGGAGGCACTACAAAAAATTGGGAATGCACTGGGCACGTATCTGGATCACGATCGGTCGTACATAGAATCCAAGCAGAGAACCCTAGCTCGAGTCCTGGTTCACCTGGATACACGGGAAGGGTTGGAGAAGAAGATTACTCTAAAATGGGGGAAATACAGCAAGATTCAGTTACTAGACTACGAGGGCGTTCCATTTCGATGCTATCACTGTCATCAAGTAGGGCATTTAGCAAAGGATTGCCCTTTAATCAAAGGCCCTGAAGAATCCCCCAAAATTTCGCCCTCGGTAACTCGGGAGACTTCTCCGGTCATCATACGCTCAGCTCAGGGTGTGGCACCAACACAGGTCTCACCGGCGAAGTCAGGACGGAAGGGGCAGAGACCATCATCACCTCCCTTGACAAGAGCAAGGGCGGCCGCGGTAGCATCTCAGATTTCGGGTACTAGACACACCCCTATCTCTTTGTCTTATGAATGCATATCTGCATTACCATCTGCATCTGCATCTTGCACTATGGCTCATTGTCCCCCGACTGTGCCCCCTCTAAGTGATTCCACCGCTCCGCCAACCGTCTCCCAAATCCCGTCCTCTCCATCATTATCTTCCTCCTCAAGGTCATCTCACCCATATTCCCTTCGACCTCGACCACTGATCTCGGGAACCTGTGGGGTTTTGGGCATCATACCCCTGAATATGGGGCATCAGGCCACTAGGGGACGAAAATCAGATCTCTCTAAAGCTATCTGGAGAGTCGGTGCTAAAGTCGCATCTAGCAGGTAGTCTACCATTGAAGGGGTCCTTAGAGCAGCACCCACCCCGCGATGCGGTCCTCCATGAAGTGCCTATCATTTAACTGCAGGGGTTTTGCCAGTGAACCCAAAAAACTAGCCATCCGGAGACTATTTGAGACTGAGCTACCAGACATCATACTTCTCCAAGAAACTCTGGGTCCTGCTGCAAACATTGCACAATGCCTCAACACATTGACTCCCCGCTGGAAATTCTTGGCCTCGGATGCCTTGGGGCGATCTGGAGGGCTGGCAATTGGATACAACCTCATAACTATTAGAATTGACTCTTCTTGGGGTGGGCATGGGTTCCTAGGGGCGGATATATTTTCGGCAGATCTGGGAGTGGCATTCCGTATTGTGAATGTATACGGACCATGTCAGCACAGAGAACCCTTCTGGAACGGACTGTTAAACCTTTCCCTGCTGACCGCGAGCCATACCATCCTGGGAGGTGATCTGAATTTTTCGATGGGGTTCCGTGAATCATGGGGCTCTAAAGTGGATTCAATCACATACTTTATGAGGAATGCCCTAGAACAAGCTGACTTTGTGGACGTTCCCATGCAACAGCCCATGCCTACATGGTGAAACAGAAGAGTGGGTGATGCTGCTTTGGCTCGTAGACTTGACCGTTTCCTTTTGAAGGGACCTCTGATCCAGGAACTTCACCACTTTAAACAATGGGTGAGATCTGGGGGATTATCGGACCATTCCCCCATACTCCTGGAGATCCTTGGGCCTTTGCCCAAACCAAAGGAACCATTCAAATTCAATCATACATGGCTCCAAGATCAAGACTTCATCAAGTTGGTATCTGATTTTTGGCAGACTCATCCTATCAATAGGGAGACATCATTGGCCAGAGGGTTCTGCAAGAACCTCACGGAGCTAAAACACATTGTCATAAACTGGGCCAAGGAGAAGAACAAAAGGGATACGGCCCAGCTATTATCTGTTGAGGAAGAGCTGAGCTCTCTGCTTGATGATAGGAACCTGGGATTCAGATCGACAGTGGATAAGACTCGACTGATTGAACTTGAAAATAAGAGGGCCACATTGCTTAGACAAAAGGAGGAATCCCTCAGGCTACGTAGCAGAGCTATATGGTTAAAAGCAGGGGATGAAAACTCAAAATTCTTCCACAACTTTGCAAAAGGAAGGAAAGTGACCAACACTATTTGGAGTCTGCCCCAACCAGATGGGGGATTGGCTGATAACTTCAACAAACTCTCCCGGCTGGGTACCGCACACTTTCGAGGCCTATTCAGAAACCCATCGGGGGCAAACTTGGCTGAAATTATAGAGGTGGCTTCTCATTTTCCGAGATTTGTAAATGAGGAAGAATCGAAGGATCTCATGAACCCGGTTACCATGGAAGAATTGGAAAGCACTCTCAAATGGTTCAAAAGAGACAAGAGTCCTGGACCTGACGGATGGACGATTGAATTTTATCTTGCTTTCTTTGATCAGATAGGTCAGGATCTGATCAGCGTGATTGAGGAATGCAGGACATCGGGGTCCTTATACCATGCCATAAACTCCACTTTCATAGCTCTTATTGCCAAGACGGACTCTCCATCATCTTTTGATGATTTCTGCCCTATATCTCTCTGTAATGTTCTCTAGAAGGTCATCTCAAAAATCATTGCCAATAGGCTTAAACCCATCCTATCCACACACATTGCCCCCCATCAATTCGCTTTCCTCGAGGACAGACAGATTCATGAAGCTATTGGATTTGCCCAAGAGGCCCTGCACTCCATCTGGACCAAACATCTCAAGAGCACTCTCTTGAAAATAGATCTCTCAAAAGCTTTCGACAGGGTCAGCTGGCTGTACATAAAGATGATCCTCATCCATCTAGGATTCCCAATCTCATTCATCAACTGGATTATGGCCTGTATCACGACCCCTACATTCAGCATCCTGATTAATGGATCTGCCTCACATTTCTTTCACTCCGAAAGAGGTCTGAGGCAGGGTTGCCCCCTATCTCCTCTATTGTTTCTCCTGGTCATGGAAGGATTGAGCCGCCTAATCATTACAGCCACAAGGGAAGGGACCCTCAGGGGACTCAAGATTACCGAAGAATGCTACCTCACTCACCTACTGTTTGTGGATGATGTTCTCATCCTATTGGATGAAAGCATGAGAGACTCTATGACTTTCTCTCACATTCTTGAGCTCTTCTCACAAGCCACAGGAATGCAGGTCAACAGAGCAAAATCCACAATAACAATGACTCGCACATCGGTTAATGAGGCACAACATGCCCTTCAGGCTTTCCCCTTCAGCATTCACCCGATAGACAGGAGTCTCAAATACCTTGGCTTCTGGTTAAAACCCACATGCCAAAGGATCGCTGACTGGACTTGGTTAATATCAAAATTGGAAAAACGGCTCACTTGCTGGAGCTATAGGTACATATTCAGGGCTGGCAGGTTGATCCTCATTAAAACAGTGCTAGAGGCCACCCCGGTATTCTGGATGGCTCTCGCATGGATCCCCAGACATACACTTGCTCGTGTACAGCAAATATGTAATCGATATCTGTGGGCAGGTAGCCAAGACAAGTGGATATTTGCATGGATCGGCTGGCAGAAGATCGCAATCCCAAAGAAGTGGGGAGGATGGGGACTCAAAGATCTCCCACTATTTGCACAAGCACTGGCGACAAAGATGAGTTGGGCCTTGCTAACAAGCCATAATCTATGGACTCGTCTCTCGTACCATAAATACATATGGCCCCTTGACACTATGGACTGGATTAGACTCCCCACCTGGAACACTATGGGGGTATCATCATTTTGGAAGGCCATTATTCACTCAATGCCCATGATAAGGGACAATTTGGCTTGGAGGATCAAAGATGGGGCTCAAGCCAGGATCGGCATTGACCCCTGGGCTGCCAGTGGAGGAAGGCATCAACTGCCACGTGAATTAGTTGAATATCTATTTGCACATGACATCAAGGTGATTGCACAAATAGCGGACCAAGAAGCCTCTGATATTTTCCATCAGGCTTGGCGATCAGCTCAGCAACTGAACCTCCCACCGCAATGGCATCAAACATGGGAATCATACAGGGAGGCTCTGATGGAATCGCACATAAGAATCACTGAGGGTCAGGATGAGCTTATTTGGAGTCAGTCGGAATTTGGATTTTACACTCCGAAGGCTGGATATACACTTCTCATCAGTCACAAAAAACCGGAAGCTCTGCTGGATTGGTGGCACAACTTATGGAAGTTAACCTCATCCCTGAGATCCAAGCTTTTCTTCTGGTGCATACTCAGGAACAAGGTACCCACAGGAGATAACTTACAACGCAGAGCACACCACGGGCCTACCTGGTGTGTGTTATGCAAATCAGCGTTGGAATCTACAGACCACCTGTTCCTAATGTGCAGGGTCACGCTCGAATTGTGGGCTGACACTAAAAACACCATTGCTTACAATGGGACCTGGGCAGGAAAAAATATTACGGAGGCTTGGTCTGAATGGACTGCGAGACACAAAGGATCAAAATCGATGAGCCTCCCTGCCATAGTACTTTGGCACATATGGAAGGCGAGGAACCAGATCGTATTTCATGACAAACCCGCTCACTGGAACCTGGTGGGAGCTCGTATCATTGCGGCATTCAATGAACTGCCAGAACCTCCTCCTGCACATGTTCGCCGCCCCCATCTGCCACCCCACATAAATCAATCCATCCTGTGGGCATTCTTCTATGGCGCAGCAAATCAGCAGAGCTGTGGAGGCGGTATCATTATACACAAAACGAACCAGCATTACTTCAGAATCAAAGCAGGATTGGGCACTGGCTCAAACAATTTTGCTGAGCTTATTACACTCAGACACCTCCTCCACTTCGCAATGAGCCATAATATCACTTGCATAAACATATTTGGGGACTCAAAAATCATCATTAACTGGTTCAACAACATTTCAATCTGTCACATACACACACTCAACATTATTTTGCATGAGATTCAGGAATTCAAATCTGCATTTAACAACATCTCATGTTTGCACATCTACAGGGAACATAACGAGAGTGCTGACAGATTATCCAAGGAGGCCACGATGATGGATAGAGGAGTATGGGAAGTCACTGAAGTTCATGGACAACAGGAATTCAAATATTACCACCGTCCATACATAGATCCGAGATACCAGCAAGCACCAGAGCAATAACTTTATGAACTTTTTGATTGATTTCAACAGTATTTATGTAAATATCTAGAACATATAGAGCAGCAAGCGAGCCAATATGGCTTTTTTGTAAATTTTTTGCAAAGTGAAAGATGACCCTGCGTGGAACATCTTAAGCATGAACTGATTTCTATTTTTTGAAGGCTAATAGGCACACTGTTATACAGTGACCTCAAGCATATACATAGCGATATCAATGTAATTTTCAACTCATAATGAAAGTTACAGATTTTTCCAGTGAAAAAAAAATAAAATAAATTAATTAATTAAAATTAAAATTGAAATTGTATACCCTTCATTAATGAAAAATAAAATGATAAATATAAAATAATAATATAAATTAAACTATAAATATATATATATATATTATTATATATAATATATATAGATATATAGATATATATATAATATATTTATATATATAATTAAATTTATATTTAAATGATACACTCTATTTTAAATTTTTAATGTGCGATTGCATTAATTTGATTTTAAATTTAAACAAAAAGAAATGAGAACATGGTCTCGAGCAGGGTTGGAATTTGACGGGCAAAATGCCCGTCACAAGGCATTTTGACCGTATTTCACGTTTAAAAATTTTAAAAAGCCATTTTTTGTGATGGCTTTCAAAGTTCTAAAACGTATTTTTTACTGTTCACTTTTTTGCAAAAACGTCATTACTACCCTCTCAAACACAGTCTTATAAAGAAGTGCAGTAATATTTGGAATTCTCTAATATTTGTTTTTATTGAAATAAATTAATTTCATGTTGTTTATATTTAAATAAATTAAGTTTATTGGGTTTATTGCCGCATGTATGATATACGTGGGCTTTACATGTAATAAAGGGAGGTCGGCCATGAATAAGCAACCCCATTAACATGAGGAAGGAAACATATATATATGAGTGAAGGAAGAGCTCATTTCACTCATCGACTTTCGCTTGAAGAGCTCTTCGCATAAGAGACAAGGGAAGTGCGAATTTACGAGATCTCTCCAGAACCACGTCTACAAGCCTCACTGGACTCAATCTCGTTTGCCAGATTCGTCCCTCTCATTCCAAGTAGCAGGTCAAACCGCTGATGGTTGGAAGCTCTGCAACAAAAGGACGCGTTGGGTCACTTCGGAGGTAACTTATTAAGGTATAACGATGAACTATCGAGGTTTTATTTGATCTAAGGAAACCCTAATAACATCTGGCTCTGTCAGGTATCCTGTGCATTCCATTGCTCGATAACCTCTATCAAGTAATTTACTCTCTGCTCACGATTTTACTGCTAATTTTTTCCTTCCGATTTGATTTCCGTGTCTAATCCAGTGCGTCTCTCGTTCGCAGGTATTCCAGGTTGTTGTATTACTATTCGTGTTTCAAGGGAGATTCAAAATGAAAACATTGTCTTACATCAGTTGATGCGTTTGATTTTCAAGTCGGTACTATTTCACGTTGATCCTGAAGATTGTTTTTTCAGACTACACTACAGACCTCATTACTTGAGGGACAGTGCCATTTTAGTGCATTAGGATCTTTTAGGGTTTTAACGTGGGCTAGAAAGTTACGGCTACACTTGTTTTACTGTAGTTTTTGTGGGTAAATGAAAAAATTGTTTTACTGTAGTTTTTGTGGGTAAATGAAAAAATCCGTCATAAACACGATGCTATCAACTTTGGACTGTGGATAAGGGCTTTTGGGGAGTTATATAGATACATAATTTTTAACTTAATGTCTTATATATTTATCTAGTGGTCATACTTTTTTCAATAGTTCGTTGTTTCATACTTCTGAAATTTTTGTTGCAGCTAGGATTTGATTGTAAATTGTTGGCTTTAAATGATAATTTAAATATATGAAATGGAAAACCATCAAGCGTAAGCGTTTTACCTTGGACTGATTATATACTTTAAATGAGCAAATTTCAAATGTTCAACACTTTTTATTGAAACCTCCACAATTGAGTTTTTCAAATTTCGGTTTTACCTTACGATAAATATATGAAAATTTTCAACATAATTATTTATTGAATGGTAATTTTTTAATCAAAACTTTATTAGTGAAGGGTTAATTTATTATGAGAACATCATTCTTGAAGGGCAAAATTTTTAATATAACGTTTCTTGACGGGAAGCATAAGGACCCAAAACGTCAAAAAAAAATTGTATGACGGGTAAAGAGAAATCCAAATTCCTACCCTGGTCTCGAGACTCATCCCATTTCAATGGAACTCGAAACGTTCATTTCATTCCGTTGGATTTATTTATTTAACTTTTTATTTAATTTTGTAATTATAATGATATAAATGATAATTTTAATAAAAAATTTAATTAAATTTAATAATTATTATTATAAAAAATAAAAACAATATATTAAGTTGTAATTAAAATAATAATAATGAGATTAAAAATAAGTTTACTTTAGTTATAAACTATAAAATTTAATATTTACATTTTTAATGAGAAATATTTTGGCGGAAATTACATTGTAATATTTTTGTCAACGTGTTTCGAACCAATGAGTATGGTTCATCATCAAGACAAGTTGAAAAACAAGAGCATGGCTACAGGTTAAATAGGGAGAGTAGATCTTCCAACGAACCAACGAGTGTGGTTCACCAATGAGTGTGGTTCACCAATGAGTGTGGTTCATCGCCAGGACAAGTTGAAGAACGAGATCATGGCTACAGGTTAAATAGGAAGAGAAGATTTTCCAACGGCTATATTTGACTAGGAAACAACTATAACCTTTTATTTATTGGATTATAATTGTGACAACTAATTTATTAATTTTCTTAATTTTTAATACAAACTTTACTTTTATTCAAAGATTGGTAATGAATATAACAATAATGATAACATTAACAACTTTTCCTCTCCCTCGGTCTAGCCTAGTTGACCAATCAAATTTAGTCATTTCTCAAATTCCCTGGTCCAATATAGTTGTTTCCTAGTCAAATATAGCCATTGGAAGATCTGCTCTCCCTATTTAACCTGTAGCCATGATCTGGTTCTTCAACTTATCCTGACGATGACCCACACTAGTTAATTTGAAACGCGTTGACAAAAATATTATAATATGATTTCCGCAAAATATTTCTCATTAAACTTGATATAGATCACAAAAATTTAAATTCAACCATTCACATCTTTTAAATTAAATTAATAAAAAATAATAATAATCCAAATTCTTATTTTATATCATTAATAACACACATTTATAACTTATACGTTATAACTTTTCTACGTTACTAATTTCTGATTAATTAAAGTTATAGCTTTTATTTTTTTATTGAATAGATTTAATAATTTAATAAAATTCATAATAAATCAAATTACAAATCAATAAATTCCGTAAAAGTGTTTTTTATTATAACGCTCTCAAAGAAGTTTCTTACCTGACCCCGCCAAAATTCTATATACGTTAAAATTATTATAGCTTTCAATTTCTGATTTGATGGATTTAATAATTTCTCACAAGATCAAACCAAAATTTCTCAATATGAAATTTCTCTATATGTTAAATAGCTTTTAATTTGCTTTTAATTTCTTATGGGATGGATTTAATAAATTAATAAAATTTCTAATGAAATGAAATCAAAATTACAAATTAATAAATTTGGTAAAAATTTCTCTATTATAACTTTCTCACATAAGTTTCTTAGATGAACAAGCAAAAATTCTATATATGTTAGAATTGCTACTAGTACAATTTAAAGAAAGTCGTTTTTTTTTTTTTTTTTTTCTTTCTTTTTTTTTTTCGCTTTATAAAAAATTTGGTATCTTATTAGATAATATTGAGTGAAACAGGAGCAACTCCCATCGAAGCAATTGCCATGGTGCTCCTCATAAGATATTTAAAAAGAATTGAGCAAATGGGAGTAGGTAAATGACCTTATGTTATCTTCAATAAAGGCATGAGTGAAAGAAAGAAAACATGGATGAAACAAAACTACATATGGATGCAAAAATGGAATATCTATCGCAATGCATGTTCCACAAATAGCAAGGAGCTAAAAGATTTTGTTATGGAGAAGTTTGGTAAACCGGTATGTGGAAAAAAGTTGGGTAGAAAGAAGAAGTACTACATAGAGGAATTCAACCCTACATGTGAGCTACAGTAAAAAGAGTTCATTGGAGCTAGCATTCTGTGGAGGGAAAAGGTTCCTATTGCTTAATTAAGAACCAACTCGCATCAACTTCGATGTGAAACACCATGGTGGAAAAGACTTAAAGAAGCTTGGGAAGAATTGGTGTGTACATTTGGGGCAGTGGAATCCGAAAAACATTTCATTTTGGAATGTGATGCATTCAAAGACATCAGAGAAAGTTATAGGAATATGCTAGCATGAGTTTCTTGGCATTGTCTTTTTAGTGAGGGGATTGTTGGAAAGTTGGGCCATTTCATCATCAATTTGAACAAGAAAATGATTGAATTGCAAAAGACAAAAAGCAAGGAACTAATAGTCCCATAGACTATATCTCGTTAAAATACCATTTCATTATCCTCTTATGACTTTTTATTTCAGAGTATTAATAATAATAAAAACTTGCATACCACGAAAAAGTTTCCTAGATAATGAAATGGCTCAATCACACTCTCCCAAAAAAAGTTTCTTACATGAAAGTCAAAATTTTAAATATGCTTCTTACATGACCAAGTCAAAATTTTATATATGTTATGTGGAGTTGTCTTTAGTTTGATTTTTTGAATTTTCTAGTGTTAGAATTCTATAGAAAAATTTGAGGTGAAATCTTGGCTTGTGTTATTTAAACTCGTTTTTTCACTATATATATGGATTTGGCACTTTGAAAAGCCCCTAAGACACTTCGATTGTGCAGGGATTACCCATCAAACTTGTGATTTGAATAAATTCTTGCCAAATTTTAGAAAAATTAAACAAAAAATCTCACCAAAAAAAATTCCAAAAAATCTCACTAAAAACATCTCATATAAAAACCATACAAAATTCTATAAAATTCTATTAATATCAAAATCATGACTAACACAACTCTAAAGTAATTCTCATCTTTCTCTTCTCATCCATACCACGAAAAACTTTCGTACTTAATGAAACGGCCCAATCACGACGACGTTTTAGTTTCAACCGAAATATTGTCAATAAATGTCATAACTCACAAGCTATGACTATTTTTTCTCGATTAAAACTATTAACTATTTCAAACGTGATTTTAAGACACTGTTTATTTTCTTAATCTAACTGTGTAGTCTAAATGTTTGATTTTCTAGGATGATTTTTTTAATTAGAAATTTGTGATAGTAATTTTCATAAAACTCGAATTATAGTTTTAATACAAAATTGATTAAAACTAGGTAGGATAGGTTGTTTACATTTATTTTTAAGTTTTATTTGGTTAATTTTTCTAAATTTTACTTAAAATTATATAAAAATTGGTTGGAATAATAAATTTAAAGATTTCTAAAAAATTAATATATTTACATTAAAAAATGTAATAACTAAATTTCACTAAAAAAAAAACTAAAATGAAAATTGTATAAGTGAATTCCTTCTCAAAAAACTGAAAATGTAACTAAATTCCACTAAAAAAAACTAAAACAAAAATTGTATAAATGAATTCCTTCCTAAGAAAAACCGAAAACATAATATAGTTAAAATTACTATAGTATTCTGGTCCACTAGTTTTTCCAATCTTGAGCTCCCGTTTGTAATCCTAGAAACCTTAGCTGGCCTCCTTCTACATCTTTACCATGCCCTACCCAGAGGGGCTCCTCCCCTTCCATCGGATTATGTGGCAGCGTTTTAGGCCCTAATTGCATCTCTCCCTAGAAAACAAAGGAATATGGACCAACAATCCAAATTCGTGAAAAGGGTGGATGATATCTCGTCAGTTGCATTACCATCAAGATTCTACGATACTACTCTAGCTTTCTTACATCATGCTTTAGTTGGAGAATTCATTGGGATGCGTTTGTTTTCGAAGTCCCTGGAGCAATGGATAGAGAAATATTGGAAGTTGATGATGAAAGGAAATTTGGGCATTTATGCCCGTGGTAATGGATTCTTTTCTTTTCTTTTCAAGCTGAAGGAAGATGAAGAAGTAGTATTAAGAAACAACCCTTATTTGCTGAGTTAGTTATTGGAGAACCCACAGTAATAACCATATTCTGTCAACGTTTCAAATCCCAACAGGAATCCATCATCAGGACTATTTCTGAATGTTGATAGTAGAAGAGCTAAATGAGAGTATGTAG
Source organism: Pinus taeda (assembly GCA_000404065.3). Taxonomy (NCBI): domain Eukaryota; kingdom Viridiplantae; phylum Streptophyta; class Pinopsida; order Pinales; family Pinaceae; genus Pinus; species Pinus taeda. The sequence continues at coordinate 29,126 of APFE030018838.1, forward strand.
CTCTAAAATCCAGAATCATTTCCCTATACGGAGGGGATACATGAGATATAAACCACAGATGTCTAAAAATCCAGAACCCTTATTTCTTTGGAACTAGGGGATTGTATCTGAATAAGTAGTCCCTAGATCCTGACTCCGCTGAGGATATCCCCAATGTTGTTCCATTTTGGGTGAAACTCACTCGCCTCTCTCTCTCATGTTGAAGCGACGATTGCCTTAGAGCTATCGAAAATGGAATGGAAATTACTTAGATAAAGCTGAACTTAAGGAGGGGGGGGGGGACAACTTTCATGTGCCAAGATATGTGTAGAAGTAGATTTCGAAAAGGGGATCTTTACAAAAATCTTCTAGACAATGGGGGATTGGAATCAATGTTATGCTCCTGATTATGAACGAATCCCTTTCAAGTGTTGGATTTTCCATGAATATGGGTACTTTACTCAGGACTGCAAGAAAGTCCAAGCCAATAAAGGAGATTTTGCTATTGAGCCCCAAGAGGAGCAATGGAGAACCCAAAGGAAAGGAGGAAATAAGAGGAATGTGACAAAAAAAAATAAACAATGTTATCAAAGGTAATAGTGTCTCCTCCTCCTCTTCAAACCCTTTTAGGGTTTTGCAGTCATCAGAGGTGAATCTATTGGAAGAACTTGCTCAGGGAGTTCAACCCACTTCTCTCTTGAGTGGAAAAGAGAATGAAACTCAAGAGAGGGAGAGATACAAGAACCTTCAAAGTGTGCTGATCCAAAATTGATTGGGTCCTCTTCAATCCCTAACCTTAACGAAGATAATTCTTTTGTTGATGGAAACCCTGTCCTTTACCAGATTGTGCAATTGAACTCTTCTCCTAAAGGCCGAGTGTTCCTCAAGGAAGGCCAAGAAAAATTATCATGAGAAATTCGACTTTGTATTTTGGCAGGGCAGAGGAAGAAAATATCGGGAATTGAGAGCACCAACAAGAAATGGGGTAGACACTCCAAAAAAGATATTAGAGAGAATGAAGCAAACCAAAACAAGAATTTGGGAAATCAACCAAAAATTTCGGATATATTAAGGTCTATATGGAATAAGGGATCAACAAGAACAAAAAAAAGAGGTCTAAAATCTCAATTACCTCCCAAGAAATGTTGAAGCTCCTTTCAATCAATAATGGGTATGGGCGGTGCTTCAAAAGCCTTATTGGTCAAAGACTTGATAAAAGAAAAGAGGCCTTCTATTCTTTTTCTTCAGGAAACTAATCGAGAAGATGTTGAGATTATGAATGCAGTTAGAGTTTTTTGGAAAGACAACAATGGATTTATGTAGATCTCTCAGGGTGCCTCAAGAGGGCTAGGGATTTTTTGGTATAATTTATCCTTCTCCCTTATTGATTGTGAAAAGAATTTTCTTTGTATTGCCCTTATTTTGAAAGTGAATGATACTAAGGAAAGATTGAAAGTAGTAAATGTTTATGCACTTTCTTTTATGGCGAAAAAGTAGAATTTTTGTATAAGCTCATCTCGCTCAAATACGAGCGATGGAATCAGGATTCCATAGTTGGTGCTAATTTTAAAACAACTCCTTTTTCTTCTGAGAAAAGAGGAGGAAATGTCAATTGTGATCCCTTCAAATAAAACATGGAGGATCTCATTATAGAATGGGACCTGACTGATATCGAACCCATCAAAAGTAAATACACTTGGTCAAATAGTAGAAGTGGCTCTAGTCATATTGCATCTCACCTTGATTGTTTTCTAATCCATAGCTCATGGATTCATCAAGGGTTGGACTCCTCTTCAATAATTTTGTCTTAGAGTGAGTCAATCATTGTCCAATTTCGTTGGAGCTAGGAGAGAAGGAAGACTTTGTTCCTATCCCTCTTATATATAATATCACGTGTTTGAAAGAAGAGGGAGTTGTGGACATTATTGAATAGTCTTGGGTATCCCATGTCTATGGTTCTTCAACATATGTGTGGGAATCGAAAATAAATTTTGTAAAGAAAGATTTAAGAACTTAGAGAAAGGAAATGTTATGTGTTCCTCTTAGCAAGAAGAAAGTTGAATTAGTAAAAGAATTCTAACAAAATTTGACAAGTATGGAAAACAATGAAGTTGAGCATCGACATTTGGAGAAGGAGAAGGAAATAAATAAGTAGATCTTCCAGGAAAATTAGAAAGAGGAGGAATTCAAGAGGCTTGAATCCAAAAGCATTTGTCTAAAGGTTGGTGACCAAAATAAGGCATCCTGTCACAAATAGTCAAAAGTAGGGGAACTCATAAATAGGGTGAGGGAGATTACTCTCGAGGGTAAATAAAAAATGTTATCCTCTCTTCAAATAAAAGTATAAGCCTTCTCTCACTTCTAAGCCTTATATTTTATAGGGAGTGAGATAGACTCATGTAAGGCTGAAGAGTTTTTTTACATTTCTTCCAGAGATCTCTCACTTAGAAAATCACCAACTCATAAAAAATATTGATGAATATGAGGTGATTGAGGCAATTTGGTCGATGGATATTGATAAATATATTGGCCTGGATGGCTCTCCTATCAGTTTCTATAGGGATTTCTGGCCAATGATTAAAAAATATTTGATCAAAATGTTAAATGGGTCAAAATGCAAAGAAAAAGTGAGAGGGGGAATAAAATCATTCTTTCTCGCCTTGGTTCGAAAGGAATCTAACCTAGTGAATTTCTCTCTCTTTCGTGTTATTTCATTATACAAATTCTCTTACAAAATGTTATAGTTATAACAGGAAAATTAAATAAAATTTTGGTGAGAATAATCTTTGAAAACCAAGGGGGGTTTCTTCCAAAAAGACACATATTGGATAACATCATTCTACTTCAAGAGGTTATTCATTCCAGTAAGGAACGAAGTGAGTCAGATTTTGTAATAAATATGGATTTGGCCAATGCTTTTGACCAAGTAAGACATTCCTTCCTCTTCCTTATTTTGGAAAAGTTAATATTCTATAGAGAATTTATTTCTAGATTAAAGCTTATATTGGGTCTCTGTGGATTGCCCCTTTGATTAATGGAAGACCCACGTCCTTATTTAAAGCTTCCAGAGGTCTTTGGTAGGGGTGTTTTATCTCTCCTTTACTGCATATCATAGTGGCAGAAAGCTTAAGAAAAAGTTTAGAAAAAATTTAGAGTAATTGGGTATTTGTTGGGAATAAATATTGTAAGGAGTGTCAAAGACACCCATCATTCGCAGTTTGCTAATGATACAATTATTTTGGGAGGAGCATAAAAAATAATAGCTAAATTATTCAAGGTAATATTAGGTGAATATCTAGACTTCTCGAGGGGTTTGGTGAACGAAAGGAAAATTCATCTTCATGGATGGAACTACTCTTAATTGTACAAGAGATAGCCTCAACTTTGGGTTTTCCAGTTTAGTTAGGTTGGAAGTCATTCAAACACCTAGTAGTCCCGATTTCTCTAGGGGTCTCCTTCAAGGATAATTGGGAGGATATAATTCAGAAGTTTAAAAATAAAAACCAATGTTTTGGAGAAAACTAGTTAAAGATAACCAGAAAAACTACTTTAATCAAGTATGTTTTATCTTCTCTCCCAATATGTTTGTATTAAGTATGCTTGCTCCAAAAGGTATACTTAATCAAATTGGCATAATGCTCAATAAGTTTTATGGCAGTGGGGTAAAAACATTGATAATAATTTTCATTTGCTAAATTGGAATATAGTTAGCCTCTAAGAGATTGTGGATGGTTAGAGATAAAAGATCCAACATTTATGAATCTAGCATTGGGCGCAAAAATTATATGGACGTTGATCTCATATTCTAAAGAGTGGTGGAAGGAGTAATTTCTAAAGAAATAATTCCATAAATATTGTATGATCATAGCTGAAAAGTCTAGTGGATTGGTGATGGATCCAAGATTTGGAAGATTTGCAAGGCTGTGACCCCTTTAATAATTGATAACCTGGGTTGGCGTGTATGGAATGGGGCTAGAATCAATATCTGGAAAGATAATATTTTCCAAGTTGAATTAAGGAATAACCATAATGAAATCAACAAACTTATTAATTGGTTGTCAAGTAAATACATGGTAATATTAAAAGACATTTCCATTTGGGATGAGTTTGGTGTGTGGAAAGGCTCAGATTGTCATAGTCTCCCGACATATCTTCACATTCGTGGGTCTCTCTAATCTCCTCTTTGAAAGGCCTTGTCCCCACTAATTGTGACTCTATGGATCTCCGAACATGATGGCCTAGCAAATCCCTCCAATACACTATCAAGGAAGGTTACAGGATATTGTTGCACAAGATCCCATACCCTGCTCCCTTAAAAATTTGGAAAAATATCTGGAATAGGGATGTTATCCCTAAGGTAAATTCCTTTTTCTGGATGGTGGTTCATGGGAAAATTCTTACTGTTGAAAATATCAGGCATAGGAACATTCATGGCCCTTTGTGGTGCGTTCTATGTAAAATTGAGGAAGAAAATATCTCTCATTTATTCCATAATCATTCTTTTTCCTTATTTGTTTGGCATTTGGCCTTTGGAAAATTGCATGCCGTTAACTCCATTCCTATAAGTTTGTAGGATGTCTTTGAATATTGGAAATATAATTTACCCAGTGAAAAAATTCAATCACCTTTAGCTAAGAAAATTTGGGTGTCTATTTGGTTAGAAAGGAATAAATAAATCTTCAAAGAAGAGCCTCCCTATCTTCATCGCGTGGCCTCTAAATCTATGTCCCTACTTTCTGAGTCAATATCAGGCTGAAGCCTCAAAGCTTCAGAATTTGGGAAATTATCTTTATTAGAGAGGAATTGGTAAGATATATCTGCTCCTTTAGATCAGTTTGTCAGCTTCAATCCCCACCTAGATGTTCTTAAGATCCCCCACCTAAGAATGGGAGTTGAGGAATTTAAAATCTAGAAAAATAGTCATTCATGAGGTAGGTTGTTTTTAATGGAGCCTTGAAAGGAAATCTAGGGGTGGTAGGAGTGGGAGAGGTGATATTCTAGCCCAAAGAAGAAATAGAGATAATATTTTCCTGGGGTCTGGGTCCATCAACAAATAATCAAGCTAAATTTTTGGTATCATGAAAAGGTCTGGACATTGATATAAGCAAGGGAATAAGGTTATTAATGTTCTCAGGGATTCAATGATAGTCATAAGGTTAATCTCCAAGGAAAAATATGAAAGATGGCCTTCCTCCCTAATTATGATGAAAATGATTGCATTACGAATAGAAATTTTTGAAGAGATTTCCATCTTCCACATCTCTCGACATCTAAACAAAGATGCGTATAAAATTGCCAATTGTGGAGCTCAACTCAGGGTTGGGATATTAGAGTTTAATAATGATAAAAGCATATTTTCCCCCATCCCTTAATTCAATCTCTATGTGCAATATGGAAAAGGTGTATCGTAAAGTTTGGTTGCTCATTGATATGTGGGAGCATCATTGAATGCAAAGGTGTGATTGCAAGGTTCAAATGGAGTAAAGTGTGTCATCAAAATGACATAGACAAAAAGTGGAGGCCTTTATGTGGAGTCTTTGTGCACTCCACGTCTTTTCCTTGGTTTTTTAGTAATTGCAGCTTGGACATATGGTATGGTGTAATGACTTGTTTTAATTAGGATTTGATGGGCTCATTCAAGTTGGCTATTTGGTCAAAATTCCCCAAGGCATCATTTTGTAATGCTCTATGCCATTCCTCTGGTTTGGCTGTAATGCGTATGACATAATCCTCTCTTGTTGTAGGCTTCCATACTCGAGGATATCAAGAATTAATGGCGCCTCTTGAGACTTGTCTCAATAGGCATAAATGCTATATTCACAAGGGTTCTATGGTTTATTCTCGCTTCTCACTTCTCCCTTCTGCTTCTTGGGGTGTCTAACACCATCGAAATTTGAGTACGGAGAGGGAGAGTATGTTTTTCACAGAGGGTCAAGCTCATGATTCAGAGTTGGAACATGGGAAACAATAAATGGAAAATTTGTTTAACTTGTTGATGGGAATGGTCAAATTATTAATCAGAAGGTTGTTGCTAGTGGAAGGTGAGAAGGAAGCAAGATTTATCCTTCTGAAGAAAAAATATGAGTGGTTATATAACAGAATGAATAGAAAGTTTGTAAGTTTCAAGTTTGAGTTATTCATGTTGAAAATGAATGCTAGTGGAAATGAGTTTTTTACATGTGACACAGTTTTCAAACATAGTGATGTAGATATTGTTGCAGAAATCTAGATGAAGGAGGATGGCTACGCTGTTTGAGGAGATGATTTGTCTTGGAGAAAAGCGACGATCTAGGATCACAAAGCTAAAACTGGGCCTTTCGGCATAGTTTCCAAGTTCAAATTCGAATTTGATATGATAAGTTAAAATTTTTAATTAAAAAACAAAAGTTCCACACTATACATCTTAATCTTTAGATTTTTATAAAAACGATATCTTTTACTTATGTTTTGTGAACTTATTTTGAATTAAAAATCACACTTTCACTTCAAAAATTTTATATCTTTCAAAACTTAAATTACAAATACTTTCTTAATTTAAAAATTAATTTTCTAAAATGTTCATAATAATAAATACAAACACATTTGAAAAACCTAGAAAATCACTCACTCCTTGTAAAATTACCTCACAAATTCTTCAGAGTAACAGATTCTTCCTTTACCTATTTTCTCAGCTCTTAGGTGGTAAATTGGTAAACTTTCCCATTTCCCTATAATTTTTAAACTTTCCCATTTCACTATGATTTCTAAACTTTACCATTTCAGAGTGATTTTTAAACTAGTAAATTTCCCATTTCACTATGATTTTATGTCCTTTCCTCTCTTATTGAAACCTGAGAAACGAATCTAATTTTGACGAATAATACAGTGTCGAATCCATTTTTTTTGTTAGATTCTGGTTAATTTGGTAACTATGTTTTTCAGGCCTATTTAAGTTTTATGTTTGTTTATGTATTGCATGTTAAACTTTTAGGGCAATTTTGTAGAGAATATGGAAGGTATCACTGAAGCATGTAAATGACTTTTGGGGAAATTTTGGAGAGAATATGGAAAGTATCACTAAAACATGTAAATGGTTCCGACCATGCAACTAAGTTTTCTAATAGAAAAAATATCAATTTTGTTTAAAAATAAAAAACTATTATTACAATTAGAATTCTTAAAAAAATTAAAACATATAACAGTGAAATTGGGCTTGGAGTATGCCTTAAAATTGTTTGTCATGTGTGGCTAAGAAATCGTCTTCCTAGTACATAAAGAAAGAGGTTAATAGCCCAAGACCCAGAGGCATCTACAATGACTGAAAAAATAACTAAAAGCTTTCCCCCCTCACCCGTTACCCATCACCTGCAGGTAATTATAGTTAGTGTGGTTTTCCTTGAATAACAGTGATGAGTCAAATTACATTTCTAGATAGAAATCAATGATGATTGTCTCTATTGATAAATTCACAACTAAGTTATGATAAATTTTCCCACTATTTTAATTAAATTGAGCCAATTAAAATTAAACTATTACAACATCACTACTTCATGAAGTAAAATTAAACTATTACATCATGACTGCTTCATTTTGCAATTGTATGGAAGTTTCGTACATGATCCATTTGTCCCTAAAATCATGACTATGTTATCGTTTCAACAAACAAATTGTTGATAAATGTCACACGTCACGCGTCAATTGTCCTTAGTCCTCTCCTGCTATGATTCCTTCCCTGCATGCCTTTCAATCTTCAATGAGTTCTCATATCAATTCGTTGAAATTGTATGTTTTTTTATTTTTAAAATTGTAATTATATTTTTTGGTAATTTAAAATGGAGATGTCTATGGACGCCGAGGAATTGTGGCAGGATGGTTAAAAGTGGTTGGAATATAGGTAAAAATTTTCAAAAAATCTTGTAGATACATTGTTTGAATCATGTTTGTGATGGTGGAAATGGATTTAACACCATCAAAAACCTCTAGACACTTACAATTATGAAGTTTGACAACTTTCACTTGAATTTATAAAAATCTCTACCAGATCTTTTCAAAATATAACCAAAATTTCTATAGCTTTCAGGGAAAAAAACATAATCATTAAACTATGGGTGATTTAAAATATGTTCTTCACTAAATAAATATATTTACTAATATAAACTTTAATAACATATAAAAAAAATCTAAAGAGATTCAGTAATATAAACTTTGATAACATATCAAAAAATCAATATAAACTAAAAGTATGGCTAAAAAAATTACGCTCCATGATATATCATAATTACACTAGCTAAAATCGTAAATGCGTTGTAGAACTGTCAACAAATGTCATACCCCACATGTCAACTGTCCTTTTCCTCCTCTTCTCCGAGTCCTTGCATGCTTTTCACATCAATATCAAATTTGAAAGTTGAATTACACCTGTGGAGCATATCAATATCAATGTTGTTGAACTACATCTGCTAATGTTGCACATCGCTCGACTATCCGAGGAGAGAATGATGGTCCTAATATAATATTATATATATTATATATATATATATATATATATATATATAATATATATATATATATAATCTATATATATATATATATTATATAATATACTATCTATATAATATATATATATAATATATATATATATATATATAATATCATATAGATATATATAGATATAATATAGATAGATAGATAGATAGATAGATAGAGAGAGAGAGAGAGAGAGAGAGAGAGAGAGAGAGAAATACAAACCAACAGTTGCCCAGTAGGCTGCCATTGATTGACAACCAGACACTATATTGGAATTGATTCGACTAGAGGTTAACTAAATGGGCAACTGTGTTGTACTTAGTACCTCTAACTTATTTCCACTGACACCTGAGGCGGCTTAAACGAGCAGCCCCTTCATCCCATCGAGGATGATGAGAAGTGTGGTAAGATGGACAAAAGTGCAAAGAAAGAAGCAGTAGTAGATCAAGCGAAAGCAAAGAAGTAGAAGATTTTAGCTTCTTGAAACTGACAGCTTTGTCTAGAAACACATGAGAAGGTGTTGTGAGGGTTAAGCTTGTAATTAGCAAGCAAGAACTGGCATAATTGCTGTCTAATGGCTTGGCTAAGAAAGCGACCATGGAGGATTTCTTAGTAGAGCTTCAAGTTAAATTAGGTGATCAAAGTACGACAATGTATATTCCATCTGGAGGGAATTTTGGTTTTGTAGTGCGGATGAGTAGTCATAGTGAATGGAAGTCATCGTTGGCAAGAATCCCTAAAGAAAAGAATATTATTAATAATTAATTGGCAATGGGATGATCTACTAATTTGAAACAATCCGCCAAGACATTGTTAATTTTGAAAGGCTTTCATTGTGTTTAAGAGCTCTGATTTTTTAAGGTGCTATCATCCAGCATATGATGAAATTTCCATGGTTATAATGTAAATTGGTTAGGAAAAGGGAGATGCTCAAAGTGATAAAATAGATTGACTATATAGATCTATTTTTGTTAAGGAAACCTGGAGAACAATTGGACTGCTACAAATATGCAAATCACAATAGGCATGTTAGTACACATAATTTGTGAATCTTGCTTCTTGAGGCTCTTGCAATAATAGTACCTTCTATTTATCTTCGACTTTTTATTTGAACATGTAGGAAAATCAAGTGGAAACCAAATAAACTTTATATTAAATGATCTCAAATAATTATGTACATGTTGTACATATAAATACATATATGAAACAATTGAATTAGTTCCCAGGAGTTCTTTGACTCCAATTACTACCCAAACTGGCCCAAGGTTAATCCCGAGGATTAGTTATCTAATAGTCCCCCCTTAATCCGAAGGGATATACCAAACTCCAAGAATGAGAGCTCAAAATACAGAAATGCATCTCAGCCAAGAGTTGAATGTCTCTCAATCAACTTTGGAACCTTCATAGTGGTTCTTAGAACAACAAAAAGTGTGGTTTTAAGGTGACCATAAATTCTCAAACTATCATAACAATTCCTTAAACAATTCCAAACATGGAAGTGCTTAATCAACTCAATCAACTCAAATCTGAATTAGGCTCACTTGACATCTCGAACTCGAACTTGTAGCAGACCATGAACCATTCCCCCCTTGTCGAATACAAGATGAGAAGTACTCTTCATTACTGCAAGGCTGCTCATCACTCTGGAACATATTTTTCGATATGCCCTGTAAATATTCTTAGCTTTTTTCATCCAATCCCAAGAAGAAATCCATCCGAAATTTACCCTCTCTCTTGCAGCAGACTTCTTTCTGGAACATAAATTTGTATGATGATTTCACTTTCCGCAATGTTCACACGGGTGAATATCAAAGCATTGATATTTCACATGTCCAACCTGTTGGGTATATGACCAAAGTCCCACATTGACTAGAAGTGGGGAGGATCATGGGTATATAAGGATGGAAAAATATCTCCATTGGTCTGAGGCCTTTTGGGGTAAGTCCAAAAGCAAAACCATGAGGGCTTAGGCCCAAAGTGGACAAAATCATACCGTTGTGGAGATATGTGGTGTCCAAAGTCCTTACAAGTGGTGTCAGAGCCATGCCCCGAAGTTAGCCAAGTGGATGAATCCTCGGAATGTCGAACGAAGGTGGTGGGCCCCAGTAATATCACGATGAGATCCGTGGATGAGCTCGATTAGACAGGTGGTGTGCTCCGGATTCTTCTTACAAGTGGTATCAGAGCCAAGTTCCGAAGTTAGCTAAGTGGATAAATCCTCGGAATGCCGAACGAAAGTGCTGGGCCCCAGTAATATCACGATGGGATCCATGGATGAGCTCGGTTAGACAAGCGCTGTGCTCCAGATTCTTCATGGACGTGTCCTGGTCCCAACACGGTGAAGAGGAGTTGACCTAGGATAGAGCAAGCTCTCGAGGGAAGTGGTGCTCCACGTAAGGTGTGTGCTTCCAACGCATTGGAGTGGAGAACCCTGGTTGGTAGAGAGTGGACGGATGGATAATCGTTTGAGGGGAGGCTCGATGGTCCTTTGCTCGAGGGGAGGATTGTTGGGTATACGACCAAAGTCCCACATTGACTAGAAGTGGGGAGGATCATGGGTATATAAGGATGGACAAATATCTCCATTGGTCTAAGGCCTTTTGGGGTAAAGCCAAAAGCAAATCCATGAGGGCTTAGGCCCAATCCAAAGTGGACAATATCATACCATTGTGGAGATATGTGGTGTCCAGAGTTCTTACACAACCCTGTTACATTGTTGGCATCTATCAACTTGTTCTGGAACGACACCGTCCAAAAATCTAGTGATTCAGAATTGTATCGGTTTAGCAAAATTTGGTATGTGAAAATGTACATCCAGAATATCCTCTTTGTAACCCAAACCTTTTCTTTGTTTATTGTGTCTAATCTTTTCCCATGGCCTTATGAAAGTTTTGGGAATATCAAGCTTCTCATAAGAACTTTCAGTTGCATTTCCTTTTGTAAATTTTCGCAAAGGTTGTTGAAGTGGTTGTAAAACAGGCTCAAGAACAGGCTCTTCAAGAGCAATTTCTGGTCTTGCAAAAACATTACTCTGATTATTTTCAGAATTATGATCGGGCTCAAACACACTATTATTCGGAACAAGAACGAGTTCAAAATTCTTCTTTTGCAGTTCTTCTTTTTGAAACTGGGTTTCTAGTTCCAAAAATTCAATTTTGCTTTTCACATTTTGCAAATATAACTGGATTTCAGAGAGCATGTCCTTGCTGACTTGGAAACTATTATGCATAGAATATGAAATTAAATTGTTTAATAACTTTAATAAATCATCGAGTTTCACCATGGTTTTGAGCAATCAACTTTAAAAATGGGTGTTGGCTACCACCAAAAATGCACCCAATACAAACAAATGTATGATAATTGGGTGTCAGATTCAACCAATCATCAACCCATCTGCAACATAAATTTAACTTAGAATCTTCAATTCAGACATTGATTTTTCAACTTCAACAAATTTTGTCACAAAAAATCTTCTAAAATTATTTGTCTTCGACTTTTACTTTAGAACTTTAACAAATTTTCAATTACCACCTTCAAAACTCTTTTCTCGTAGTTATTTGCCTCGAAACCAGTTGACAGAGCCACCATTTCTCAGTTTGATGACAATGTTTCACTCTCAGCATTATACAGTTATCTCAACGACCTTCCATATAAAAATTGGAAACTCATCAACGATTCATGGCTATTATCATAGGGAACGAAGCTTATCTAGCAACTATGCAGTGTTTGCACTAAAAGCCTCTATGCTCTCATCTTACAATACTAGTTCGCTATCACAGACTTCTTTATGAAATTGCAACCATTTCTTCCTCCTTCAACCTAGACTCCACTCCACATGTTCTCAGTCATCTAGGTTTAAATCTAAAATTGCCGTTTGTTTTCCATTTTCCAAATGTCGATTTCTGCCTTAAACAAAATACAACGATTCTTCAAAAATGTAATTTCTGTATGAAACTTCATTTGTTCTCACCATTCACAATTCAATCAGAGGAAGAAATGAAGAGGGGCACTTCTCTCCCATTCATAGTAGAAAAAAAGAAAAGGAGTAATGTTCGTTGCAGACATAAAATTTCTCAACGAAATTCGTTTTGATGTGAAAAGCAGCACGTTTCACTTACCCAAAAATTTAAGCAGAAGCAAACGAACAAACATTTAATGGATAGAGACCAAAAAACCTTTTTTTTTTTTTAATTGCAAAGCAGACCAACATCTGCAATTGGCGATGAATTTAGTTTTCAACTGCACCAAAACTAAATACAACACACTGAAGCATCAATCAAAAGTTCGAATGTTTAATTTGATGGTCTCCAAGAATTCCTTTTACTTGTTGGAAATAATACTGAGAGGGGGGGGGGGGGGTTGAATCAGTGTTATCACATCAATAAAACTTTTTCATCTCCATATTCAGATTCATATATGCTACTTCCACAACTTCTTATGATTTAGTTAGTTGATCCTTAATGAGTGCATTAGAATATTATCAACCATATTAATAATAAACAGGTGCAGTAAAATAGAACAGATCATCACACATAAGCCACACACATGAACACCATGATATAAGGTGGAAAGTCAATGTGGGAGAAAACCACCTGCTGCAAGTCATCTCAATCTTCTTCTTAATAAGAAAATGCAGTCTTATACCAGTACGCAGGCTTCTACCTGCAGAGAGCTACAACCCTCTCTTGTTCTCCAGTCTCTCCTGGAAGGGAGCTACAACCCCCATAGTTCTTGTACTAGCTAAGATACTAGTACGTAGGCGCGGACCTAGAATCTTCTCTCCTCCAGGTACCATGTTTCATACATTTTCAGACTGGATACTCCTAAAGCACAACACATAATCTGAAAGGCCACGTTTCATCCAAATTTCATACTAGACCCATTAATATCATTGAAGCACATAATCAATCAATCTTCTGAATCACCCAAACACCAGATCAATACATATACAAGGATAATATATGTGTTAGCACCCAGATCTAGTCCATCAGATCACATAAATATGAGTCATTATGATCCTGATCCAATATTAGTTCTCATCCATCAATATTGAAGCTAAACACAATCAACCAAACAGGATATGCAGAATACTAACACCTTTAAACTGTAATCAGAACCCATCAACAACCAGAACCACCTGTGACTTCAAATATCATAACTCAAATTGTATACGCTACTACAATGAACCAAACCTACATACATACTCGCTTACACCAAAGCCAACCCGCGTACAGATCTATAAATATTCAAACATGACTTGCAACGATTTCACACTTAAGTTATACCCAAATCAGATCATTACAAGCATCAGTATACGGATCTAGAATAAGCATAATCAAATATATAGAGATAGTTCATTTCAAACCATTTGATCCCGATCTATCCTTAGATCTTGTTCTCCATCAACCGTGAGATCCCTCTTTAGTCAGATCCAGATGCTGCACCATAACCATCACAGTAAATTCCAGATCTAGCACTTTATCAAGATATTTCAATAATTCAGATTAATGAT